>JASCZW010004768.1:0-91794 GCA_034211315.2 Aedes japonicus
AATTATTAAGCACTAAGGGGACTTAGTCTCATATGGCTTGGCACTATTTACTTTCCCGCTGATTGAAACTGATTGAGACGTTATTCGACAAGCAAAGCAGAGTCAAATTCGACTCAAATTCGTCAATAGTGGAATCACTCAAAAAAGAGATCTTAGTAACCCGTTGAAAATCGCGTGTAATTTTACATTCTTTGACTCATTTTCAGTGACCGTATTGCCAAGGGTGTAAATTGCATTTTGATTAATTAGCGTGAATTGGACAGCCGTAGACTACCGCTTGCCGCGTGACTTTTCAATATTCATCTAACTGGGCGTTACCGGTTAAAGTGGCCATCTGGGTCGTCGTCGTAGTCGCCGTTTTCAAACGCTCATTTATCGCACACGTGGAGACCGCCTCGAGCTGTAGTGAAATTCAGTGCCCTGAATTGGTGCGTGCTGCAATTTGCGTACCTCGTCTGAGGAATTGATTCAAACCGTTTCTTTAAGTCGGGAAGATTAGTCGGAAATGATATGCGATTTCGCAAAGTGTTTTTTCAACGTAATAAAGGTGGAAGGCGTATTTGAAATAATAGAGCGATAAAGTCCAGCGCAGGAGTAAAAGTTGCGATGCCCTTAGAAAACATGTCGAGTGGTCATATAATTCAGGCAGATAAAATTGCTATTGTGCCCCTGAGTATCGGATGCCGAAATAGGTTGCGAAATTGTCACGTTCCATGTTTGTCGGTTTTGAGTAATTCAGTGGCTCACGGGCTTTTTGCTGCTGCTCTAATTTCCCAGAAGAGTGTTAATATGTTAAGCTATACTCGAATTGAGAGAAACAAGATGTTATTTGTTGAATCAAGGTTCAACGGCCTGTCTACTGGCTACCAGAGAAGACGCCGAAAACCATGATTGCAAGAGTAATTCTGTCGCGAAACCGACGTAGCGTTGGATAGGCAAACAGGCAGCCCCAAAACACTGGGATTAAATTCAACGAGCAACCTAAGTTTATTTCCCGAACATAATTCACTGTTACTTTGAGTCACATCGTGAGTGGCATGAGAGAAACCGTCGTGGATCATAGTTTCCACCGAGGTATTTAACAGTCAAGTGCAGAGAGCGTAGAGAAGCCGAAGTTGAGCTGCGGTGAACTGAGTGCTTTTGTGCTGTTGGTCAGCCTCGAGAAAAGCAAGTATACGTTTTTCAGCTACTTTGGAAATGCAGCACAATAAAAGAAGTCTTTCTTTCACTGCCAGTTGGATGGTGTTTGGATTTTTTTGCGCTTCTTTTGCACGCATTTAGCCGGCGCTCAATGGTAATAATTGAAAGCATCCTAGAGCTAACCACTGCTAAAATTTAGTATACCGGGAATCTGATCTACGATAGACTTGCTAATATCAATATTTCCTAAATCTTGAAGCCACGTGGGTTCGTTCAGCGTTCTTTTGGCCACACGGTCCATGAGAACCAATTTTTTTTTTAACATCTCGACAAGATTACCATTCGAACGTCAACATAAATAACGATGTTACTCCTGTTTTAATGCACTTTTGGTCGTTTCTCTGTTTCTCCGCTCTCTCTCCACGCGCACTTTTATTCGTGCGACTTGAACTCCGTTGGAACAATTCAATACTCCTTCTCCGTCGGTGTGCATCAATGCTCAGCATCCAACTCGAGTGAAATCTCGACTTTTGTCTGTCACATATGTAAAGGTACTGCGAAAGCGCATGCATCCAGTCAGAGTTCGGAGATGAAACCATTTCTCATTTCTTTCGGATGATTGCCTTCCCGCCTTGCTTTACGTCATTATCATTGTTCGCGTATGACATTAGCACACTCACCTGTCTGCGTCACACACACAAACACACACCAACCGTTATTGAAAAGTGGCGTGTATTAATCGCTTGAGCAAAGTCATTTTAACACACATGTAACAATGCGAACCAACCAGGGTTCCTCAGCATCCAAGTGTCTGACGATGATGGATTGCCCGAGTTAGTTTCACCGGGTTCGTCTCATATGACGTGACCGTTTTCGGCTGAAGTGAACATGACATGCGAGCGGGCCCTTTTTTCTATTAACTGAACCCTACTAAACACCCAAATTTGGAGCATTCTTGGTGTGGCTGGTCAGCGCCATAAGTCAATAAAGATCTCACCTCAGATTAGCAGCCACTTTGGATCGATCAGCCACGGTGGAATCGGGGAGGGGTTTGCCACTTTCTTTCGGGTTGGAGAATTGAAATCACGAACTGACAGAGCGTCTATTTTTCACCAGCGACGAGGAGGCATTCTCCTATGGCACTGAGAGGAGATTGATTGATTTTGATTGACAGCTCACTTATTGGCTCAAGGTTCAAATGCGGGCGGCGGCCATTGTCTCTGGGGGTTCGCCCGTTAGTGTGCTTGACTGGATGTTGGGATAGGGTGTGTTTCTTGAACAGTCGTAGTTTGTGATGGTTTTAAGAACAACTATCACGATGGAGTTATTGTTGATGAGCAGTTCACTGGAAAATCTGACACCGGACACACGGTAAGAATTTTAACTCAATTTTGAGTAGTTTTCGACTCAATGTCAACAAATTTGAGTAAAGGTTTTTGGGATTGACAAGTAGGGGCCTCAGGCAGCCTAGTTAATAGAGGGACGGTTGTGAGCCCAAGTTACAATTTTAGTGTTATTCCAACCGTTTTACATTCCTCCCGGCTTTTTTTGATAAAACTGCATTCAAACTGTTTTGTCCACCAACACCTTCGCTATGTATCTGTAATGTGTACAAAGTGGCCCACTCTATAGACGATTGTGAAAACAAATAAATAAAACCTTTACAAGACCATAGAGATTTTGAAAATGTTCTAATGAAAGATGTTATGACCACTTGTGAACCTTCATAAAACCTATTGGCTGCCATCAAAACCAGCATAGGACCAAATGGCCACAGCTGTCAAACTTCATTGTGATATCGTGGTTGGTGTTTGTTGTTCTGCTTTGTTCGATTTTCTGCACTTCTTTCTGATTCATTTAACAGTAAATAATATCGAAGAGAAAAGTTCTAGTGTTGCAGGAAATTTTCTTTGATAGCTAAACATCCAAAACAAATTGAATTTTATATAGCGTATCCTGGTCCAAATCATATGCGCATTTGATTTTTTGGTGAATATTGGCACGATAAAAGCTGAGAATTAATGCACCTCGGCGAGTTAATGCGAGTTTACAACTACAAAAACAAAATAGAAACAAATATATTCGATAAATTAATTATAAATTTCCTGAAAATTTAAGGAATTCATTCAGGTTTCCTAAATTATGCCGACACTAGTCTCCGATATACAGTTCGTTTGCATTACATTTAATATTTGGTGTATTTATTTTTCCACATTTTAATGATATCTTATATTTCAATATGGCGATTGAACGAAATCACAGCTTTGCCAATAAGCTAATTAATCTTCACAATGGCTACTATACAACTTTTTGGTCATTTGATGACCTCCCTGAATGCCAATTTCCCGTTTAATGCATTTACTGGAGGCAAAATGGTTTTAAAATGCTTTTTCAACTGACCATTTTAAGATTATATGAATGAGTCGTGAAACGGCATTTTCAAGTTCATGAAGTCAAAATAAAACCTTTGATAGGAGTAAGCGGCATTTGAAAAGACAAGGTTTCAACATCGTTGTAAAGAATCTGTGTAGGTTTTCATAAACCTGAATAAAATTTAAAACCTATATGCACCTCTTCGTACCATAATAAAAGAAAATTGTCTCTCAGTGGTTATCATAAAACTTTGATACAACTTAATAAAGCTGGAGCAAACCCTCTAGGAAAGCTGGATGGTTTTGGTAATGTTACTTGAGAGCTGTTCCACGCCAAATTTGTAAATGACAAAACTTTAGTATTTTAGATTTGGCCACAACTTTGCAAGCGTGTTCGAAATAACAATATTAGGAACATTCTTTTGATCCGAGAGTAACTTTTGTGAAGGAATTATGTGTTTTTTTTATACAACAGCAGTAACTCGGAAATCGTGTGTTATACAGAGAGGAAGATTTCTGAGAAGAAAATGAGAGCAAATCCAAATTTCCATAAAAAAATACACTGGAAAAAAAAAATTTCACATTAAACATTAAAAAATCCAAATTAAAACTTAAAATTCGACTTCCCAGATTAATTTCGCTATTTTGTTATTACTTTTTCAAATTTAGATGCTCAAATTTGGACAAAAAAAACATTGTTTAAAAGGCAAGAGCAACATGGACAAAATGATGTTAAAAAAAGTTTCGCTCATAGCAACTTTTGGAAGATTTTAACAAAATTTAGTTTATGTTTATCAAAATTACTTGCCAAAATATGATTTTTAAATCTTATTTTTTATCCAAATGTGGATGATAATAATCTCCCTAAACATAACCGTTTTTGAGATATATTTATAAAATTTAATTTCATGCGTGGCTTAAAACTTAAGAAACACGCCCTTTCCATAAGTTGTTCGAAATGTTCCATCAACAAAACTATACTGGTTTCAACAAACACGGATATTCCAACAACTTTTAGTTTAACTTTCACACGATTGGACTAATAATCTGAAAGTTATAGGAGATTACTTCATCATTATTGTTATTAATCTCACGACGGTTTTGTCGGTTCGATAAATAAACCTAGATTTTGGGAAACTTTATTAATTTTTTTGTTATTAATTCCACGACGGTTTGGCCGATTTGATAGAAGAACCTTGATTTTGGAAAACTTTAATAGTTATTTTGGTTGTTCCTACCCTTAAAACAATGCTTGTTATGTTCCCAATTTGACCATTGAAAAGTAGCGTATTTTAAGAATTAGAATTTAATGGTTTTTCATGGAAAAAAAATATTTTTTCCAGTGTACATTTTTTATGGACATTTTGATACCATTTTCTTCTCAGACACTTTTTCTCTAAAATGAACGATTTGCTGAGTTACTGTTTTCCAAAACTGTAGTATTAAAAACACATAACTCCTTCTCAAAAGTTACTCTTGAGTCCAAACAATATATCCAATCAGGTTTACTCAAATTTCAGTTACTCCACTTTTGACGAATCTTAGTCGAAATCGACAATAAAATGAGTTAAATGAACCTGGCGTGTAGACAATACCAAATACGATATGGATCAAACCTTGCACAAGTCTTCTGTATGGGAAAATACGTTTTAAGCCGGATTTAGTGATCCTTCTTTTGAAAAGAGGATACTTGATTTTGGCTGAAACATTTCAAAATATCATAACTCAAAATTGGTCTGTAGTTTCGTTATTGCGGCTTGAAAGAGGTTGGTGAAAATAATTGAAATTTTAAAGTAAAAGTATTCACTGAGATAATTTGTTTTCATAATAACCACTACCAATACACACGATTCTTTCAATTTTTCTGGAAAACTTTAAACTGTTACTAATCCATAGCTGAACTCGAAAAGGTTGATATAATTGCTTTAAGAATTTTAAAATGGGATTTGATAGGATTGGCATATATTTTCGCATTGACTCTGATGGGAAAGCCATCAAAACTGCAGTCATGTTAATAATTTCTAACGTTTGTAATAAAACTAATATGAGATAATTTTTTTTCATCATTTGGATATTAAAAATTTAATATTTTACTTTACTAACAAAACTCTATCGAAATTCATTTTCAAATCCATTTTTTCTCTAGGAAAACAGTTTTGTAGCATCAAAACCCGTTAGAGGATGCCTTTTGCAGTGAATTTTGTTCGGTATCTCTTTAAGTTGAATTTTGAAATAAACTTCACTAGCCTTAACCACAGTTTACTTATCAGCAATAGCGTTAAATTCGATTTTCTAAAGTAATTCCGTTTTGATTGAAGGAGTAGAGTTGTTTAGCTCAAGTGTTGGTCTGTCTAGGCTGATAAGGAAACGAAAGTAATTTTTGGTTATTTTATGGACTGTTCCAGAAAATAAGGGCAACATTTTTGAAGGCTGTCATTTAAATATACATTTTTATTCGGGTAGTCTGTCGACTCCATCTCATTGTCACGCCCAAACGTCAAACCGAACATAATCATACGAAAATAGTCAGGGAAGCTTCAAAGTGTCTGCAAAATCTCGCCTAAAGACTCCTTGTCTCATAATTTGTTTAACGTTAACATCTAAGGCGTCAGCGCGAAATACCCGAATATTCAAATTATATTTATCATTAAATATAATTTTAATATTATAGTGAAGCATAGCAGTGTGGGTATTACAGATAGGGCAATGCATTGTTAGAAAAAGTTGTAGAATTAGCCAATAGTGATCCGAAATCACAATTAACAACACTTTTTTAACGGATCGAAACTCAGTACTATTTGGAGGGTTTACCTAGTACAAAAGCCTCACATGCTTTTTGAAGGCCAAATTCTGCTCCAAGTGTTGGTTGGGATATTTATGGCTTTGTGATATTTGTATCCTTCCCTGACAAGTACATTTTGATAGTTGCAAAGTTGGCATTGCACTTTCTGACCGGATGTTGGATGGAAACTCCGGGGTTGTATTTACGTACCTCAGGTTGTATTTTACGTACCTCAGAAATTTTTGCACGGTACGAGTTTACATTACAACAGCGAAAAATTTAAGACTATAAAAGTTTTTTTTCAGAAAAAGAAAGTTATTTTACAGATTGTTTAATTAGTGCTTCCGTTGATATGAACGCGACTCTAGAAGTAATCAGTTTTCAATTTCATGGCTTGCTGCACCTTTGAAGGCAAACGTCATAGACAGACGTTGTTAGTTCTGAATCGCTCATAAAAAGAAGCACTAGGTATAGATTTTGGTTCCATCTGTTACTATCTACAGTTGATAACGTGACGAATTGAATAAGGCTCACACAGTCCACCTAACCTGTCAAAACATTCTGTCTGGCCTCAGGTGGAGTGACATTTGATAATCAAGATAAGTGGTGCTTTGATAATCAAGATAAGTAAAATTCCGTTAGAAGGCAAATCGATCCTAACACAAGCAAGAAAATATCATTTTGAAAATAATTATATTTTGTGGAATTGTATTGCGTCCTCCCTTAGCTCAGTTGGTAAAGGTGCAGCTACAAAGCAGTACCATGCTGAACGTGGCTGGGTTCGATTCCCGGTCTGGTCTAGGAATTTTTCGTGAAGGAAAATTTTTCGACTACCTGGGCATACTTGCCACACACGGGCACGAACCCTGTATGACATAGTTTTCGTCGAGAATTAGTACTGCATCATGATGGACGACGAAACGGAGTTGGACTATGAAGCATTTACGGGATCGAAATATTATACAGTTTGTGAAGATGATGATGTTGCAAAGGCGGACACTTCAGTTTTCACTGAAAAAATTTGACAAAAAAGCGATGGTCTGACAGGAAATTTGCTCTAGCGGTAAATTTAAGAGCCGTACATCATATATGGAATGAAATGAAAGCAGTTAGACCGATAGACTGTTCCGATAATTATCAAAATGCGTGCAGTATTCAACCAAGTTTTGGCTGCGTCCTGTTGTTAACATCCAAATTATACTGATGTTGTCAATTTTTTTAATTTTTCGGATGAAAATTTTAAAATGCCTGAAGCAAAGAAAACGGATTGAGCACAAACGGTGCACCGTTAGTGGTCTTTCGATCAGAAAACAGCCAAAGGAAGCTTCGCAGTAGCTCTAACCGCATAACGAAAGTATCAACAACAGTGCTCTTTCGTAGATTCCCCGGTACGGGGTAGAAAAGCCGAGCCCGCTGACCCTACAATCGATAAAAGATCAAGGACTATGTGAAGCGTCATCCTTTTGCATCAGTTCGAGATGTGTCGAAAAAGCTTAGTACTTTGGCGACTAATATTGTGCGTGTCGTGAATCCCCCCAAACTGCTCTGAAACTTATCCCATCAAACGATTTTGGTCAGCTGATACAGTGATAAAGTTCAACAAAAATTGGCCATGACAAGTCTAAAATCATTGCTAATCAATCTGTGCAGAAATATAAAGAAAGCAAGAAAAGTTCGAGAACTTGCTTATTCATGAAAAAGTCATCGACATCTTTCGTGAACTGTTGATAAACAATGTTGAGACACCATGTGTAAGAATAAAAATTGACATAAATAAAAATACACATGTTTTTTTAAGAGCTGAAGGTGTGCCCTTTCTTTCTAGGACGGTATATAATCTTGGCCAAACCCTCCATCGTGATTGCTATGCATCACCACTTCGCATTTTTTAAGGCACAAAGATTTCACTACAATTATATCACGTGATCTAACCGAGGCCAAACTTAAATTACGACTTTTTACAAGTGATTGATATTTCCTGCATACAATGTTTATGGTTTTCAAACAGATTCTGACATATGTCGTGTAGAAATGTGTCAATTTTTAATTTACAGGGCTTTTGCAGAAAGATATAATTTTATCCAATTCTTCTGTTTAACCTTTTTTAATTGGGTGAAGCATTCATCTCTTCAGTCAATCAGTTTATTGATATCTTCGGAATGTCTTTTCACATAATAACGTCAACTTTCCTTTCCTTTGAAACAAACACAAACATAATCTTCCAATTACGCTCACCTTTCTTTGACGCTCCGGTTTCCAATTGTGCTATTATCCCTCCTCGAAATGACTACAACGGCAGCAGCAGCAATAACCAGTGGTAATAAAACGCAGTAAAATTATTCCATATTAGTCTAAGTTTAGTTTTACAAGAACAACTGTTACTTCCCATTGAATATTCATGCTCAACCGAGGAAAAGAGCGAACAACTCACATCCATTTCTATCCGGAATGCGAAGCACAATCAACAGCGGCGAAAAAACGGCAGCTTTCAATCCATTGCAGCCATCGTCTAGTCGTCATCATTCCGGAGATATCGCTTTCGATGCGTTCCTCTGCAGCAACAGTCAGCAGATGCGCTTGCACGTGGGACTTTCGGAATCTTTAAAAATCTTTCTCTTTTCCCATCTGCCGCAGTGACCCATTTCCAGAGCAAGAGCAGAGATTTGAAAACCTACAGAAGACCTATTTTTTGACAGGCGACCAAACCAGCGGAGATCTGTTTTCGGAAAATCAGATTCACCATTGTATGGTAATTTTCTGTGTTGGCATCGCGCGTGTTCCATTTCGTTTCGCATCCAGGCCCGTACAGTCCAAGTCAGTTAGCATCAACAACTTGTCACATTCAGTCGCTCCAGGGCGAAGGAGTTGAACGATTGTGCTGCATTTGTGTTGCAATTCGTAGCTATGCAAACTTCCTACGCGCTACTGCTGGCTGATCGCGGCAGGAAGAAACTACATTGTTACATAAAGTAGCGCCTTGATCGACGGCGAAGGGCTTTCGGTGATCTCTCTTCGATATGGTTGGAAGAGGTGTGCAATAAATCCCACTCTTAAATATAGTAATTTGCCGCGGTAATTGAGCATAGCTCGAAAGCGGCCTGAAGTGCTCGTGGTGCTTCGTGGAGATCTATCACTGGTAGGCATTTAAATCAAAATCAAATAAAATTATTGCGATTCCTGTGAGTGAGTGCGTATGCAGGTTTGCGATTGCACTTGAAATGGGAATGGACTTTCCCGGGGGGGTCGTTGAAGCTGCCACTGCCACGCCGTCGCCTTCTGTGTTAATGAGTGTTTGGATTGGGGGGAGGAATATTTTGCACGTGAGAGGTTTGAAGCAGATTTGGACCACACCGGAGGAGTGCAGTCTGTTTGGAACGGGACAGCGTTCATATGGGAAATTTTCAGTAAGTTTTAGTTTACATTAATTGTTATGTTATATATTCTCCGTGCGAGGAGTAACGATTATGATGTAGAAGGAGATGTTCGCTCATCACCATGAGGCACCAAGAGTGAACAACAATGTTTTTGGCTAGAATTAAAGATATGAAGAGAAAGTTTTGATAGTTCCGCTAATGTGCGGCAGGCTTGGAAACATAGCAGATGTTTTTAGGAAAATTGAGCAAGTGGCGGATTTAGTCCGTGCTTTAAACTCTACCCCGCAGTGGGATGTTAGGCAAAAATGTCGTTGGTCTCGAGTACCACTGTACACATGCTCCTTTTCGCTCAATTTTCCTAGAACATCTGCTATGTTTCCAAGCCCGCCACACAACTAGCGGGAACTATCAAAACTTTCTCTTCATATCTTTAATTCTAGCCAAAAACATTGTTGTTCACTCTTGGTGCCTCATGGTGATGAGCGAACATCTCCTTCTACATCAAGTTTTAGTTGCTTGAATTTAATCTTGAGTACAGTCATGCGGGATGGAAACTGGTCTAGAAGATGACAACGAGTCATCTTTCCAAAAGTTAACCCAGGTGTCACAATTTCAACAATCTCAAGCAACAACAGAATCTCTTGTTCTTAGAAAAGGTTAAAATCTTGTACGAATATTTAGTCCGCGATTTTTTTTACATTTTTCAACCCAACCAAATTATTTCAACTGATTTTGATTCAGTTTCGCTATTTTTATAACAGAGGTTGTAAGAATTAAGATCGCAGAAGTAGTTAAAATAACAGCAATTTTAACCAAAAATCCTCAAGAGGTAACAACATCATAGCAAGCTGTGATATAGATATATAAACAAAACAAACTTTGAAATGTTTTGTTACGATGTAGCAAAATCACATCAACTAGTTTAAGCCTTAATTTCTTTCTTTACGCAAATTGTGCCTTCCAGGGCATAATAAGTATGCGTTCAATTGAGATGTCCCTACCCAATTGAATGACCCTAAACCAATGCTGAATCATTGTCATGAATTTTAGTAATCGTATTCTCCATTATCACCTCAATCGGACCATTCCGTCCAGCGTCCAGACCTTTCATCAACAATGGATGTTCGGCCACTCTTGAATTCTGATGGATCCTTACAAACGGCGTTCAACTTCACCTTGATTTTCCCTTTCAAAAAAAGAAAGCAAATCACTGATCGATTTTGCTCTTTCTCCATGCTAAGACAAAATCAAAATTAATTACTTCCAATTGTTGTCAACATCAAAACAAAACTACTCGATAAATCTGTCGGAAATTTTGACAGATATTGTTTTAAAGATGGCGTTAAATGATGCCATACGCATTTGGCGTCAGTGATGCCATCAGTTGCTAAGCACCGGTATTTATTGGTCAAAGTATACGCTCCATACAAAAATTTAAAAAAATGTATGGAGGAAAGTCTACGAAGGGAGAGATGTTCAAAAATGAGTCTACGTGGCTTATGGCAGATGAGGGTAAGAAACCCGTTCCCATATTGTGTGATCCCTGCTCGCTAACCGGACAATTCCTTCCCAATAAAATAGCGAGGCGGGCGATCAACATCGATGAAATTGGTGGGATGGGGGGCATGCATTCAATTCCAATCCGAGTTGTCATTTAACGCGAAACAAACACACATTCTTCTCCTTTCCACGGACAAACTAGGAATTTATTTTACACGAACTACATTACTTTATTGCTTAATCTAGTTTAACTTAACTTAGACACATTAAAAGAGAGTGTACAAATTAAAAACCGGCGGTGTGGATCCTGCCGTGTATCTCGGTGGCAAGTGGAATTGATACTGTCTGGTTGTCTATCTAGTCCTGCTCAACAGACCTTCAGGGATCCGAAGCGATGTTTTCTACCGTCAGATCTCATGGATCTCACCGCTCTTATCAGCTGTCATTCGGCCTTCCTTATCGCTCCCGTGCGACTGGATGCTGTACTGATCGTAATGACGATGATGGTGATGATCGTGTAATGATGAGTGCGCTGAGTTCCTCGGTTTCGGCTAGTTACGTACAGACAGTGAACATTCAATCGCATTGTTTTGCTTGACCATCTGAGCTGGTGTGGTGATGGATTGTGCTGGCAGGATTGTAGTTTTAGGGGGTCGTCATACTCTCCAACACATACTGAGGGAAGCTAAGGGATGACATCCAACAGCTCAAGAACAATAATGTAGGTGGCAAGGATGTAAGTAACTTGTCTGTGCAGGCTGATATTCAGAATCTGGGACACAGAACAGCTACCGGAGGAGTTGAGTTTAAATCAAATTTCATCACGGAAAAATCTCTGTATAAAATTTCCCACTGGGTATTTTCTCTTGAAAACTTGGGTAGTAGTAGCTTAGAGTGTTTTCTGTTGTTGTATTTTTATCACTGTCAGTTTTTCGAAATTTGGAAAAATGGTGTCAGCCGAAAAACAACGTCTTGAATTGATTTTGCGCAAGCACCTGGAAAATACTCAGTCTAGTGATTAAACAATACAACAAAACTCTGAGCATGGAACGGAAAGACAAATGCGGTCAGAATAGATGTTCAATTAGTTATCAGGATCAAAAGCGTATCGTGAAAGCGTTTAAGCGGAATCCCAGTGCTTCGGTCAGGGATGAGGCCAAACAGTTGAATCTGCCCAAATCCTTCGTTTATAGAGCCAAGGATCGGGAGGAATTGCATACGTGCAACGTGCAAATCGTGGCTCCAAACCGTGATCGACGGTAAAATACGGTGGGAAATTCAAGGGCCCGGAAACTGTACACGCAGATGCTGACGAAGCCTCATTCACTGAACATTTATTTTCGTAAAGTAGCTTTCACGCGTTTCGTTAACATGGATTTTGTACATAGAACAAATGTCTCGTATATTGTATGAAACATTCATAATGCTTTTTATCTGGTGAAATGCAATCATTACACCTTTTTGTAAAATGCACGAAATGAACTTCGTGATGACCGGCCAATCGCTGTTTCTCTTTTATACCATACTCATGTTTTATGGTGTTGCTGCTGGTATGGGCAGAAATAATTTATCCATCCCAAAATAAAAATTAAAGCGCTGTCGTGAGCTATAACTTCACGCTCATAAGTCAAAATTGTTTTCACGAGTCAGCGTGGCCTACTGAGATCAACCACGGATTTAGAATCAGCACTTTCCAAATATTCAGGTTCGAACCCCATGTCTGAAACAATAAAAAACGCTGGACAATTCCACGTGGTTGCGCTTTTTTTGTCAATTACATTTTGAGTCGATAAAGTAGATCTGTCAGTCCTTCATACAACCACCAGAGAGGCGTTTCTTTTTAATTTGTGACAAAATATTCGTAGCGCTTTGCATTGTTTCCGTACAATGTACGAGTGTTCTTTCAGTGTCAACAAACGCTTCGTGCTTTTGACAGTTGCGCGTGCAATTAATTACGAATGTATCTTCATAAAAAGAACAAATCAGTTTCGTTGCTGAAAACAACGAATGGATTAGTGAGTATTACTTTCGATTTTGTAATATAAACTAAAATTAACTTTCAGTGTTGTCTCATCATGGATGAGGAGACTTACGTTAAGGTGGACTTCCAGCACCTTTCGGAACTACTTCCAAGTAACATTGCAAAAACCATCCAGAGTTATTAAGTTTTATTAAAATTTTATAAAAGCCACTAGAAATCAATTTGGTTTTATTATGGCAGTAAGAGGTGCCAATAGTTCTCAAGTTATAGTCAGATTTATGAGAACCTACACAGCTTGTTTACAACGATCTTAAAATCTTGTCTTCTAAAGTTCCTTTTACTCCTATCAAAGGTTTTATTTTGACTTTATGAACTCGTTAAATGCTGTTTTGAAATGCCGTTTTAGAACCCATTCAAATTATCTTATTATGGTCAGTTGAAAAAGCATTTTAAACCCATTTTGCCTCCAGTAAATGCAATAAACGGCAAATTGGCACTGAGGAAAGTTACCAAATGATCAAATAGTTTTATAATAGCCATTGCGAAGATAATATGGCTTTTTGGCAAAACCGTGATTTCTTCCAATGTATGAAATAATTGAAATGTAGAAAAATAAATTCCAAATTATAAATGTTATACAAATGAACTGTAGATCGGAGACTGATTTTGGCAAATGTTTTGATAACCTTATTGAATTCCATAAATTTTCAGGAAATTCATGGTTAATTTATCGAATATATCTTATTTTATTTATTTTTTGTTGATGTAAACTCGTTTAATCTCCGAGGCGCATTTATTTTCGGCTCTTATCGTGCCAATATTCACCATAACATAAAATGCGCATATGATTTGGAGCATGATAAGATTAAGAAAAACTTAATTTGTTTTGGATATCATGCTATGAAACAAAAATTTCCAGCAACACTAGAACTTTATTTCTTCGATATTATTTACTGCTAAATGGATCAGAAGAGCAGAGAATCGAACAAAGCAGTACAACAAAAACCAACCACGATATTACCGTGAAGTTTGACAGCTGTGTTTATGCCAGCCAATAGGTTTTATGAAGGTTCTCAAGTGGTCATAACATCTTTCACTAGAACATTTTCAAAATCTTAATGATCTTGTAAAGGTTTTATACACTTGTTTGCACAGCCGTCTATAGAGTGGGCCACTTCGTACACATTTCGGCTTTAAAGATACATAGAGGAGGTGTTGGTGGACATAACTGCTTTGAATGTAGTTTTATCAACAAATCCGGGAGGAATGCTATACAGTTAGAATAAAACTAATATTGTTACTTGGGCTGTTCTTCACCGCCCAGCACAAGATTGATGTTCTGGAGGAAGTAAGAAAGTTGTAACTTACAAAGTTTGTCAAGAAGTACATGATTTGGCAAGCAATCTGTTCATGTGGCCAACGGAGTGCACGTTGTCGTGACTATTGGGACTTTAAAAAACGTTGTACTGGAGTGGTACGAAGCCAACGGGGTCACTTTCGTACTCAAGGACATGAACCCTCAACTCACCGGGACTAAGGCCCATCAAAAACTACTGAGCTATTATGAAGCAGGCACTACGGAAGCATCCCAAGGAGGTCAAATATGAGGACACATTAAGAAAATGTGGGTTTCCATATAGAAGAAGCTGCAGACGTTATACAGAACCTTATGAGTGGAGTTAAGCTTATGGTGGAAGCGTACGTGCTATTGAAGTTGAATAAAATAAATATGCCAAAAGCTTAGTGGGCTATATTTTATTGTCTGAAAGTTTGGGGAAAGGATCGGTCAACTAAGTCATTTTCTTCCGTGATGCAATTTGATGTTGAATTGAATTTGATGTTGAGTGGAATTTGATGTTTGATTGAAAGAAAAAATGAATTTTCTGCGTTATCTAATGCACATAAAGGGAATGCTAGATTTTGCAGAAATTAATCGGATAATTCGTGAATTTTTTTAGTGAGATAACGCCTGAATCAAGTCAGTTGTATGGCAGATTGCAAAAAATATTGTATGGCGCATGAAAGATTGCAACCAATTTCCGTGTTTACGCTTCCTTTGGCTTGGAATCGAACGAGGGGAAAATTCATTATTTTTATCTATGTGGGACACCCTTTAAGAAATTCCGGGCGATCACCATTCTGAATGCCACCTGCAAAGTGCTATCTCAGATCATCTTCCATCGTTTATCACCTATGAAGAATGATGTCGTGGGAGCTATGGGATCGTGGGATCTTTACCGTACGGCAAACCTTCCAGAAATACCCTGAAAACCAGGTCCCTACGCACTACCTGTTTGTCGATTTTAAGGCGTACGACAGTATCTACTGCATAGAGCTTTGGAAAATCATGGACGAGAACGGCTTTGCCGGATGCTCACAAGAATGATTAGAGCATGAATGGTGTGCAAAACTGCGAGATGACTACAGGTAAACAATTCAGTTCGTTTGAATCTTGCTCGGGAAGAGAAAGATTTTTGCCGCGAATCAAATGTCAAATAAATAAATAATGATAATAGTCAAAAGATCATTCAATTTTACATAACACAATGAAACAGCAGTCATGCCGAAAGACTCGCTTAGGAGATTTTATTTTTTGAAAAATATTTAACGATTGTTCCGCTATATACCAGCCACATGTGCATGGAAATTACGCAGACCCATGCTAGCTCATCATTATAGAGCAAACATAAGCGATAGAGTGCAATCAGTACATTAGCTCGGCTAAGCACTGCAGAAAATGTAGTCTATATTTTTCTAATAAAAAGGTTGTACGGAATCAAATTGCACCACTTTTCAATGACTTTCATGTTTAACCGTTGTGTATTTACTATTGAAATTTTGGATGGAATTAGTTCAATGTATATTTGTTTACGTTGTGTAGGTTTTACCAGCAGATGTGCAATCCTTGCAAAGATGGAATCGGAAGAATCGAAAATTCGGTTCTTTCTCATCGTGCCATCAGTCGAAAGCTGGGAATAGTACATTCTACGGTGTTTCGTGTTTTAAATCGGTACTACGAACATCATTGCTCATCATAAATTCGATGTCCATGAGGACGTTAGAAAGCAGAAGATGTCAAAGTTTGCAAAAAAATATATGATTCGGCAAGCAATTTGCTCGTGTGGAAGCCGGGGCACCCCATTCATGACAACTGGAACGGTCAATCGGCAGGTGTACCTAAAGGAATGCCTCCAAAAGCGTCTACTTCTTCTTCTGAGGTCACACGATGGTTCTACGATTTTCTGGCCGGAGTTAGCCTCGTGCCATTGCTCGAAAAATGTTTTGGAGTGGTACAAGGCTAAGGAGGTCAACCCCCTGAACGTACCGGAACTGCGTCCAATTGAAAAGTACTGGGCCTTCATGAAGCAGGCTCTTTGGAAGAATCGTAAGCAAGTGAAATCGGAGGATGATATGAAGAAAAAATGGATTGCCACGCAAAAAAATTGGTCTAAACGTTGTACAGGCCCTTATGAGTAGTGTTAAGAAGAAGGTTCGTGCATTTGGGTATGGAATTGAAATTGAATAAAACAAACATGGGAAAATTTTCATAACATGTTTTATTTTACTCCTTGCACGTTTGAAGATGATTGGTTGAACGGGGGAATTTTGACGAATATTTGTGTGTGTCGCAATTTGATTCCGTACACCCTTTAAATTTAATATATCCTCTGAAAGATTAAAACAAATCTAACGTAAATTATGTATTTAAATATCGAGTGAATGTCTTCCTTTCTACTACTATAAGACAGTTTAATGCTTTCTTTAAGATTTAGTGATATTTACTAGGTTAGTCAAACATTTTTGAAAGCGACATCTATGGAGCAGTAGAAAATCCAAAATCGTTCATTAGATCTTGCTAAGAATTTTATTTGAATCTAGCTATTCATTCTTTGTTTACAAGCCATTTGATGTTGACGTGTCAGTGTCAGAATCCAAATATCGTGCAGGCAAAGATGGTGAAAGTATTCAACTAGTCTTCTTCTTTATTTCCAACAAAAACACGATCGATTGCGGCTTTCTGTGCAACATTTTATTTATCACTATGGATGAGACTTGGGTCTACCAACATGATCTTGAGTCAAAACAAGAGGCTAAGAAGTGGTTTAAAACAGGCACTTTGGTTCCGAAGCGAGTTCGTGTCCAGAAATTGGCCAAGAAGGCGTCAACGTCAGTTTTTTGGAATGCACAAGGAAATTTTATTTATAGGTTATCTCCAAACTGTTGAGATAATCAACTCTGATTATTATTGTGACCTTCCGGACCAGTTGGATCACAACATTTGTGAAAAAAGACCCGGTTTCTAGAAGAAAAAAAATCACTTTTCTTCAGCAGGTGCATACCTGCTCACACAGCTTGAAAAACCATCGCGAAAATCAGTGAATTCGGATACGAATTGAGGCAGCACCACCCTGTTTGCCAGATTTAGCTCTCTCTGACTTCTGGCTGTTTTCACACCTCGAAAAATTCCACCATGGAAAGCATTATTCATCAAACGAAGATGTTATAGCCGTCGTAGATGAGTATTTTGCAGGCCTTCCAGAAAGTCACTTCCGTGATGGGACCACAAAGTTGGAAGATCGTTGGACCAAGTGTATTGATCTTATGGGGGACTATACTGCGCAATAAAAGTGATTTCCCCAAAAGAAAATATTTCCGCTTTCAAAACTTTTTGACTAACCTCAAACTTAATTACATTGGAAATATAAGTCAATTTGTTTTATATGAAAAATGTTCTTGTTCCATTTCATACTTGCATGTTACTTCATTCGATCGTTTCAGATTATCCACAGTGTTTCATTATGCTACAACATGTGCAAAAGCTAAGTGCATACTAATTACCTTATCACAACAGTTTAATTAGCTTCTCCATCTCTCATTATGTTTCCCCCCCAACAAATTCAACACGCAAAACAAACTAAATGACCTGTGACATTCATAAAACAACACTTTATGCGCAGAGACTAGACCTCACAGACAGTCGCATTAATGGATCAACTCAACGTGAGTTCCGCCAACAACCGCAGCGATGGTGGTGTGACTTTGACATTGCTCGCACACGAAGAGGCCACCGAGTTCCTACTGTCATGCCACTGCCAACCAACTGACTGATTCACGGAAGCTTCTGCACCCTGCCCAAACAATACGCAGCCGGGTAGAGTTCTGCTTTGATTACATTAACTTTGACCCAGACCTCCCTAGCGCGCTCCACGATCGCACCAAACCACCGCATTTTGACATGGCGTGCCCGATAGACATTGTCTCTGTGAGTATTTTTCTTTTTCAGCTATTAAATTATATTGCGTTGCTGCCGGGATGGATCTCAGCACGAGCAAAATGGAAACACTTAGAAATGTAAAGCAAATCATAGGCATAGAACCTGCGCATTGTGTTAGCCACGAGCCTCGTCATTCAGCAGATTCTCCCCCACTAGACCCAGTTCCACATAGTTATATAACCCTCGCAGAGATAGAACTTGAAATAACATTTTATTGTTTGTAGCCTGACGCACGGGAGATTTACGGTGCGAAAAGATCAAATTATGGGTGCATTAAAATGCTAAAATGCCGAGCTTGGATTGCCCCGAATTCGGTCCATCTTGGTACGATTAATTTTAGTTTCGCTTTGGAGACGGTCGTTATTGTTTTGGATTTTGCGGACAGCCGGCTAGTTCAGCTAGTTGTTGCAGTGATTACCGTGATTACGAGTGGAATTAATTATTGTCCCGTGGAGGAGCAACTCAGAAGTGGGTTAATAGAGCTGGACCGGGCTGAGGCTGCCGGGTGAGGCGGTGAAGGTCTTTTGTTTTTATTTTTAGAAAAGCGCACATTAGTTTCTAATGTGTTGATAACAAACAAGGGGAAAATTCAAATTGCTGATGCTAATGACGCTGTCTATGTTTGTCAGTAGATTTTTGATTCAATTATTGACTCTGGGAATTTGAGAATGTTCAGTTTTTCAGTTGGGAGGTGGCTGATGTGCTGCTAGAAAATAAATCACTTTTAATAGAGCTTGTAATATAGAAATTATAATACTGAAATCCATTGCATTCTGGACGATGAAACGAGAACATTGACAATGTAAAGGCATTACACAGTGGGCAAAAATAGACCCAAAACCCCATTAATTTAGACGGCGCAGGGTAGAAGTCCTAAGCAAGATCTTATCTTATGAGAAGAAATGCGGGAAATTGAATGCTGTTAGTCTCATTCAGGACTGACCACAGTAAGTGTTCCATTTTGCCCGTTCCGCCCCACATTTTGGATGCAAACTAGAATTATTACCCAAAAATTCAACTCAGTGCTACTGTATTGAACCCAAGTGCACTGTAAATTTGCAGAAAAGGCTGGAAAATTGAATTAAACAAATCTTAAATTCACCAATTTCTTTGTTAATGAAACAACAACAGATTGCCTGTCAAACGTTTTTTGTTCCAACCACCAGGGATGCGATAGTATAGTAAACCGTGCGGCGAGATTTAGTTTGAATCGAACTTTATTTAGCTAATTTTATGTAGCTAGTTTTGCAATTTCTAACATATGACGCAAAATCAAAACGAGGAAGGCCGTTCTGTGCGCATGTGGTGTGTGTGTGTGTGTGTGTGTGTGTGTGTGTGTGTGTGTGTGTGTGTGTGTGTGTGTGTGTGTGTATGTGTGTTTGCGTGTTTTTTTTAATTTTTATTTTTTTAGACACACCAGAAGAATTCAGGGTGTGGGGATGAGGGTGCCAACTCTTTGACGCACTAAAAACCCGCCCGTGCCTGAATTGTGGTTTAACGTTGCTTTTAGATAGTTGGTGTTAGTGTGTTTTCTCATAGCAATACTTGACAATTTGCCGTGTATTACTTTCCGCTACCGTCCCCTGTTTTGTAGATCAGCTATGTCCATCCTTCCATTTGAAAATGACCCGGCTCCAGAAGAATAGCTCTTCTGAGGTTATGGTGGTTTCTATGAATGTGAGAGAAACTTGGGAGAATCAGCATTGGTTGAAAGCATTTATGAGAAAAAAAAGTTTGGGAGCATGGAGGAAATACTATCGCGACTTGGAATCCAAAACAACTATGTTGGAGAGTTTCGACGAGAGGGTTCCCGGTGTTAAATATTCAAACAAGCTGTGAATGCACAGTATATTATCAAGACGCTGAAGTACCAGTTATCAAAGAAGTAATTGATAAACACAATGCTTCATTTCATCAAAACCGGTACAGTTCCAGATTTTAACGTTGCTTTTACCCTCGTGGAGTTAGCAGAAAATTATCAATTAAACAGGATGTATTAACAATAAATACAGGTAGGTAGGTACCAGTAAACCATTTACTGTTAAAGCCTTGGAGGTTTGTAACACCAAGGGAATTTTAAAACTGACACATACAAGCAGTGCAGTATCGGAATCCGAAAAACAAGCGCACCCAGAAGTGGAACAATATTTTTTCGATTGTAGTCCCGGTATTTGCGACAAAATCAGTGTGAAAACTAATGATGGACGAGAAACTAGACAAACACGTTTGCTTTTAGGATCATTAAACGAACTGTTTGCTAACTTCAAAGATCTGTATGCGGATTCAAAAATCGGACTTGCAACGTTTGCCAAACTTCGACCACCAGAATGCATACTTACTGGAAGTACCGGTACTCACATAGTGTGTGTTTGTATGAGACATGAAAATATTGAGTTGTGATAGCGTTTTGTGAAAGGTTTACCGATGATGAAAGGCAGTTCTTTGACTCAGTTGATTCACAATTATCTGATATGTAACAGCCCTTCCCCTCAATACTATTTTTGGAATGTGAAGAATGTCCGGACTTTTGTGACTTCTGTGATAAATTGCTGTTTTTTTTAACAAGTTCATTTATTTGGGAGGCTCAGATGCGTTAACTTTACGGAGCCGATAATTCATTGATTTTTGTATAATGTAATGCCTTAATACTAGGAATAATAGGACTTGGGCCGTTTACTCACGGTTTACCCGAGGTTAAAATAGGTGACATTTTTTTGGGATGGGTTGGACAGAGGAACATGGAAATAGGATTCTGTAGTCTCATCAGATATTGCTGGATGAAATCAAAAGTTTTCCCCTTAAGTTTACTACTATTAAGTTCGAAAATTGGATGCAAATTGAAAATCACTATCAACTAAAGCTATGTCCATTTAGAATCCGGAATAATAAAATCATCTGTATCTCTTTAACGGATGGGCGTACAAATAAGTTTAATACACCAAAACAAAGATAATTTACCGTACTACCGCTTCATTATTGCCCAAAATCTCTTGATGGGCCGGAACTGCGGGCAGTTGGGTGGCTTTATGTTTTTATCGATGTTATCTACGTTATTATCGAGGTATCGCTGGTTGACTTCCCGGCTGTATTGCCAACTCGCCAAATCTGGCCAAAACTTCACGGGACCTTTATGGGCTTTAATGATAGGTAGTACGCAGTTTTTGAGGCATTCTTCAAACTTAAGGATCGCAGGAACTTTTTTCGTGCCGTCGCCATGTAGAATTTTTGGCCAGTAAGCTGTCCGAAATCCATTTTGACGTAGGTTTATCGTCGATGAGCAGGCATCCTTGGTACTTCGTCAAAACCTGCTGGTACAATTTCCGAGCTCGAGTGTTGGTGACAAAACTTTGCTTCAACGTTCTGTTTAATTGCTTGCTGGCTCGATAAGAGCGATATCATGCTCGAAAACGAATTCTTCGAACGGTACTAAGAGCAGCAGCGTGTTTTTGTGCGATTTCATTATCTGATAGGCCCGGGTTTGCTCTGGCGATTCTCAACACCTTCTGGTTCAGCTTGCGGTCATATGTTCCACTACCACGCTTACCTTGAGGCACTCTATCCACACTCTTTCGCTCCTTCCAACGTTTGAGCACATCATACACGGTTAATTTGGCGATTTTGAACGTGTTTGCGATTTTTATTGCGGACCACGTTGGATTATCAACGTGGGTGTGCAGAATTTTCTCTCTTCTCTCGGCTTCCATCTGGAATTACTTTTGACTCACACACTTTTACTTTTGACTCACACACTTTTGAATTTTACACGAGACCTAATCCATGTTTGTAAATAGTCCGGGAACGTAAAGTCGGGGAATGTAATAGTCGAGGAACGTAAAGAAAGATTTCGTGTAAAATTATGTCTCCTGAAACTGAAACATGCGCAATTCGACAAAAGATGTATTCGGATGAATTTATTTTCTCATCTCTTTCAACATATTCTTATGCGCTAAAGGACGCTTGCATGTGTCGGTCTCAGGGACAGAAATTTACACGAGATTTTGGTAGTGTGTAAGCATAGAAAAAGCTTCCTTTGCGACCTGAAGTCAAATCTTGCGTCGAATGAAGTTATTGTTTATTAGATTTTGCTGAAAACTACAAACTTATTCTACAAAACGAAATTCAATCGAATAATTTCACAAGGCAGATGGTCACTATTCATCAGTTTGGTGTCTACTACAATATTAGTGTTGAGTTACTTCATAAAAGTGTTATCATTATTGTGGTGACCGGCGTCATCTCAATCTTCCATTTTTTTTAAGAGTACTTCAAAACGAACTTCCTATCGCTCCAAACTTAGTTTTCTAAATGACGATTCAATCTTGCTCCGCCAATTCCGAAACCCAACAAGTCGTTCGGTTTCTCTCTCTCTTTTTCTCTCTCTCTTTTTCTCTCTCCCTCTCTCTCTCTCATATACGGAAAGCTCATACACAGCGGGACAATTTAACTCAATTTTGAATCGTTTTCGACTCACTTTCGTCAAAAGTGGAGTCACTCATATATGAGTAAATGTGACTAGGATTGACAAGTCAACATTTCTAAGACACCGACTTAAATCAGATTGATGTTTTGGATATGTCGACTTGTCAATCCCAGTCACATTTACTCATATATGAGTGACTCCACTTTTGACAAAAGTGAGTCGAAAACGATTCAAAATTGAGTCAAATGGTCCTGCCGTATACATATACTTTTATTTCGCAACCTCTCGGCCATTCGTCATCAGCAATCGATATTCAAATACGCACACAGTTTGGTCAACGTTTCACTCTCTCGAACATTTCCGATTACCAATACAACAGAACCGTGAAAACCGTCGGAGACAGATTCAGGGTTGCCACATTATTTTCCGTTTTCACCTTTAATAATTGCCAAAAAAATCTGACGCGGCTGGGTAGCTCAGTGGTTGGTTACCCGTTCTGCTTACTGAGCAGATGGTCGGGAGTTCAATCTCAGGCCCGTCCCTTTCCTTGCCATTTGAAAAAAAAAAGAATTGCCAAAACATTTTTTTTTCATCTCTGTTTAACTGCAGAAAATTTTGGCAAAGCTTTTTGCTTCAAACTTTGTATTATAAGAGTAGAATGGAAATTTTCTTCAAATGCCTGAATGCTTATAGACATTCTTTTGTATTTGCTATTGAGTTGAATGCAAGATAAAACAGATACGTACTCATCAAACCCCATTATATAAAAGCCAATGCAAAACGGTTTTTTCAATAGGGCTTAAGTACAATTATCGGTTTCCCTACATCACACAATAGCAAAACGGATCTTTTTTCTATAGGTAGTTAGTAATATAGAAATTAGTAGAAAGTTCGCAATGAACTTTTAAAGCAAGGAAAATAGCAGTTTCCCATCTGCCCATTTGAATCACAGAACTTTTCTCCATTAAGATGATAAGTCATCTGATTTTTTCACTTCGATGTCCGTGCAGATAATTGCAGAATATAGCATGCGTAGATTATCAAATGAGGACAGTCGCGTTTAAAGAGGTTCTTGACGGATCGATCAAAACCCATCATTACCGGTGCCATCGATATGGGACTGTTTAACAATTGCGCATAATATACATAGGTTTTCGCAATGCAAAATTAAAGATAACAAAAATTCACGATTGAAAAAATTACGCTTCGAGTAGCAAAAATTACTACAGAGAACAGTATTCTTACTTCTTTCGCTTCCTCTTCGTGAATTAATTGAAACACGTCTTAATAGAAAGAACAGTTTTTGTATAGAAATACCTACTGTTAATTTTGCTAAAATTTGCGAAACAATCTCACGAGGAACTTTAAAACGAACACTTCTCTAGCGGAGTACTTGAAGAAATCATTTAAGTATCTTCTTTAGAACTATATTAAAAAATTCTTGCAAATATCCTAGAGAAAATTAGAAAAAAAAACCCAAAATTTTGTAAGTTCGGAATTTTATATATTTTATAATGGAGTTGGCTCGAAAAATGCTTCTTAAATTTCTCTAACAAATCAGGACTTTAAGAATTACCTTTAATTGTTTGGACGGTTCTTTCAAATTTCCTCCAGAGATTCTTTTAGAATCATAAAACTTCACAAGTTTAGTGATTTCATCACAAGAATGTTCTGAAAAACTGCCGATGAAATGCCAGAAATACTCCTGATAGAATTCCTGGCGGAATGCCTACAAACTCCTGAAGAATACTTATAGAAACGCCAGTAGGAACATCCCAGGGCATGCCTGAGAACCCTTTAGAGAATCTTTGGGAAATTCTATAAAATTTTCATAAAAAATCATCTTTAAAAATTATGACGAAATCATTTGGAGGCACATACTCAAACTGGCACTGTAGTGTCAGTATCAATTGTTTTCTTATGCTTGATGGATCTAAAATTACACAGTGGATGTAGAAATGGTAATTTTTTGGTTTTTTTGAGTGGGCTAAAAATTGCCAAAAATCAAAAAAATCTTGGTTTATCTCAAATATCTGTAATCTTTACGTACAAAGTGTCTGCATGAAAAAAGTGAAACAAATCTATGTCAATCTAGATAAATCTGTGCAGGTGGTAACCCTGGGCAGATCTGGTTTAATAACCCTAGTAGCACACAAGTTGCCATTAGGTTTAGAAAACATAAATGTGCCTTTGTTAGTCTTAACCAAGTTGCAGCAACTAATTATGCCAAAAATATCAATTTCAAAAGAGCTCTTGACAATGGCGGCCTGGTTTTATAGAGAATTACTCATTGTTAAGTTTAGCCACGATTCAGTTTTGGTTTGTTGAAATGCTTCATTACCCATAAAATAATCTTCTTCAATGTTTTTGAAAAGTAATCTTTATGCTAACGGTCCACTTTCAAATACCAAAATAACGCCAAGACCATACATTCAGTCAGTAATTTGCCATGAACTAAAAGCGACGAACCTCCCCTTCACACTCAGGAATATCCGAAAAATTCGAGTCAACTTCATTAACCGATTCAAGGCCGAGGTAAACGCCCAAGTGCAACGAAAATAAGATTCCATGCCACGCCACCCCGTATCCATCACTTCAGCTATTAAGGTGACCATAAATAACTCCGTCTCCGTCTGTCGCGTCCGTCGGTCCGTGTACAACCTGTTATTATTGTTCTGTCCAGTCGATGCACCTGAACTTGACACACGTTACCGAGCGCCGAAAAAGCGTGTCTGCAAAAACAACGAAACGATGTCTTCATTCGTACCAATTGGAGATCCAACGTCGTGTGGAGATATATTCGGACAAGTCAGTTAGTCAGCTGGGGTGGAGTGGCTGATTGAGAAGCATGCTTCTTCATGCTGTTCCCTTCATTTTGGAACGGAGATCAAGCAATCTTGACGCTTCGTTGCATGACAATAACGAGCGAGCGGGGTGGAAGCATAGGGGGGGTTTGCACGATTTGCATTCCCATATTTATCGCTGCATCACACTTGGCAGCAGTGCCTTGCTGTCGCGGCCTCGTTAGCTGTTCACGCGTGTCAAAGCAATTACCGGTTCGATTGTTTTCCTTTTCTGCTTCCTTTACTAGTCCATGAATCAATAAGAGCAACACCGAAGATCAAGTCTCTTGTAAATATGTGTCTGTTGGCACTTCTCCTAACCAGTGCAGCTTATCCAGCTCGTTGAAAGCAGCGTGAGCCGTTTTTTTTTTCGTCAACATGGACGAGTTTTAAGACTCTCTCTGAAGTCCCAAGAAAACATTCCGATTCCGACATGAACTGGATATCCAATGTATGTGTATGTTTTTATGTGTTCCATCAACCGGGAAGAAACCCGTCCTCATCGTCACAACAAAATGCATCCGATGAAAAGCGAAACACAACAGCACAACAGAAATCAGTCATCGTCAGCTACCGGAGAGTAAGCCGGTATTGTTCGGCATGATCTTCTCCTATCTTGATGCATTGCCGGCGTGGTGCGCACGCGTCGGTGCAAAGCAAAGTGCAGCAGAAAAACCAGTTCCGTGAAAGGGAATCTCTTCGCCGTTCACGGTCATACGCTGCTGAGTCGGAAATTAAATGTTGAAAGTCAGGTGCCCCGTCCGATATCGGCTCGGAGTCCAGAAAATCACATGAACACACTCGATCAAGACCAGCTGTGTAATCACGATCATGTTGGAAACCCATAATCATGCACAACCGAATTATGTCTCGGATGCGCAGGTGCGCTGTCCAATAAAACGAATCGAGTGCAGTAGCAGCAACACCCTTTATGGGCAGGCAGTGACTGTCGGGATTTATTCGATCTAATAAACATTGGAAAGCGGTAATTAATTCCGATCTGAAGGTAGATTTTCACGCGTACTCTGAGGCCAATAGCTGCGGGCGTGTTGGCTGGAATGGATTGTTTTGGGTTAACGTAATGCAGTAGTCGTGGGCTTTAAATACTTCAGTTGGGTGGGATTCTCACTGGTAGCATCCAATCCCGGTCGCTTCTCTTCCGAGTGTGTCGTACTATATAGGTACCGGAATAGGGTGAGGAATTTGTAACCAGTACGCACGCAATCGTACTTACTGACTACTGTGAGTTAATAAATTAGCTTACTGCTTGCTTTAATGTGTTGTTTCTACTGATTGTTTCATCGTAAATTAAAACCACCACTTCGGTTGGCTGCAGGGCGGAGCATTTAACGGCTGACAGGTGCTCTGGTTTAGTTTCTACGGGAGAAAAAGTGATGCAAAACGGTTAGGTTGATATTGGGTTGTGCGTTCGCTCAAAAGCATCAATGGCATCTTTCTTGTTGTTAGAACTTGCATTAAAATTATATTAGCACATTCCATCAGCTTCGTGATATATCATACCGGTACAAATCACACTGAATGCCGATAACTCTTCTAATATGGTACATACCACATACCGTCAGCAACTGTTTCCCATGTTCATAGCAGGAAAAAAAACAAATTTTCACATTCTTTCGAGTTCATACGGCACCGATGGGAGCATATTGACTTCGTCTACCCATTGCTTAGTCGGGCTCTACTTGCTAGTGAGTACCTCTACCTTCCAGTTGGCACAGTTTATCGCAAAACAGGTGTGCACCCGTGAGTTGAGAATACGGTCATAAGTTCGAGATCGGAGCGGAACGAAACCGGCAGAGGTTTGTTCTAACATTTGCCAGATCGCGTCGTAAATCAATGGGCAATTTCTCTCAGCCACACTGCTCCCTACAATCGCTAGAAGTATAAAAAAAGTGAATAAAACAGTTCATAAATAACCTCTACGATATACTGACTAGTACATTCTGCTACCCTTCAAGACCATACGGTACCGGTACATTTGCATTTGTTTTTGTAAGCCCGGCGAGTTGCGAGACAGAATGGCGAAAGGTTAATCCAGAACAAGACCAGATGCAAAGCATTCATATGCGCTTGCTGCCAACTCCATGGCTCGACGCCACATTCAGGAACATGGGCAAATGGGGCGTAAATTAGAAACCATATCGAGTAATCAGCCATCGTGGAAAAATATAAATTTAGATTAGAACGTGAAGTTCAAATAAATCGTTCTGGTGGAATGGCTGGAATTGCCTTTCCTGCAATGATGGACTACGCGGTGGCACTAAGCAGATTGTCCATTCAAGTCCGAGTGGGCTGTCGGTGGTAAATAAACTCGTTAATCAGGGTGCAATGGTTAATGCTGATGTTTTTGCTGTAGGATAACCAAATTTGGATGCAAAGCGATGCATAGAAAAAACTGTGTAGTGCGCTTTGGTTGCGAACTGAGTTTGACATATGTATGTTTAAATTTAAGATCAGCAGTAGATTGCAATGTATGAATGTAGTACGCAATATTTGATGTGACCTAAGCGTATATGCTTAGTATGCACTAAAGACTGTCTCAGAAAGAATGGACTCACCAAGTTTCTAGTGAAAATACTTCACAAGTATTGGCAATTTAATTTTATTAGATATACTGTTCCATAGCATTCAGCATCGACTTCTTCGCAACAAGTTTTGACACTTTTTTCCCGTATCTATCGAATTTTTGAATGGTGTTTTTATAACCACAAAATTGTATCCTTATTCGGGATGTGATATTGTTGCAAACAAAAACACATGCTTTCGTTTGCCTGTAGACTGAGCAGTTAAACAGCAAACTCCTGCTTGCATTATTTTTATATACTCTGCAAGTCATTGTTTTCATTGAAATAGTTGTTGTTTTGAATTCGAACGCATGAACAAAAACTTATCGTCTAAAGGGTAAAAAACACCACAGGCATCTGCTGCCGAGACATGTTGTGATAAGATATGCCTTCGCCAATGCCCAAAATTCTTCAATTGATAAAATTTTCGGGCAATAAGGAGGGTTCTTGTTCTTTGGAGTGAATAAAAAATTCTTAGTATTCCATTCTACCGTTGATTTTGCGTAATGACAAGACGTAAGATCTGGTCAGAAGACAACAGGATGCTTGTGTCTTCGAATCGTGGGTAGAAATAGTTTTTGTCAGCCTTCTTTGATCTATCTCTGTTCATTGAAGCAGTTGTGATTAAGTATTGTGCAATCTTACAACAGCAACAATTAGCTTGCCAGACCCTAGCTTTCTTTCCAAACTTTTCAACTGGAATGGATGTCTTAGACTGGTTCAATACTTCCCTTTCACGCACCGTATAATATTGTGGCCCCGGCAAGGATTTATAGTCAAATTTCGTGTAGGTTTTGTCATACATGATAATACAGTTCGAATTTTCAGCAAACATCGTATCGTACAACTTTCACGCTCTGGTTCTGTTCGATGTTTCTTGTTAAAGACTCCTTTTTTACTGCTTCGCTTCTTATAGGTTCACAACTCTTTGGCAAGATCTTTGGTACGATGAACATTGGACTTTGAAATGGAAGATTTTTGGCCACATCTCCTCCTTCTTGTGCTAGAATGTATTTATTATACGTAAAACGACGGTTAGCAAGACCTTTTTTTCCACCATATTTTGGTTTATCCTTAAACGTGTTATGCTCACTGAATTTCTTGATCGCTGTTCACATTTACTTTTTCTACATTTGCTTACTTCCTCAATAACATTTTGGGTTGTGTATTCCATTTGTGTACAATATTTCAACGTTGTTCTGCTGCTGGAAGTCCATGCATTTTAAAACAAACTGTTGGAAACGATCAAACCAATACACAAGTGCTGAGAGATAAATGTAGATAACAGGATGCAGTCTTTTAATTGGCTATGAGCCTGTGCATGCTATAAAAAAAGATTTAAGATTTAATGTGAGCCATGTTTACAAGTGTCCTGTGAGAGTGAGTGAGACAACACCAAAATACGGCTCACAGTAAAAGTCAAAAAGACAAAACAATTATAGCAGCGTGCACAGGCTCATAGAACTAGATAACAATTAATGTGTAATGGCAGCGGCTTCTGACTGCGTCCACACTTGCTGGTGTAGTTTTTATTATTGTTGGGGATAGTATACTTTTTCATTTGTAGTAGTTCTTTTGAGCAGCTGAAAATGCAAGAAAAAAACTTATTTTATTCAATGAAAGAAATCCAAACACAAAAATAAGACCACTAAAATATGTAATTTTCAGTTGAGAACTACTACAGCCATTTTTAATTACGTGGGTGCGATACCATGTGGTGAGCACCTGTACTAGTGATTGCATAAAGCCAGAAGCAACCAAAATAATTATTTTGAGCTGGCCATACTTAAATTCGTTTCAAACTAAGAAAACGTGTAACAAAATAGTAAGGGCCAGTTCATAAGCCACGAGACTTATTTTTAAAAATCTCAGACCCCCCTCCCACCTCATAAAGTTTTCTCAATACATTTATTTGAAACTTTGTATAAAGCGTATATTTTGGTAAGCGTATCTCCACTTGAATGAACTTATAACACGATTTTGATTTTAAAATATAACACGCATGTGGAGATGCAGGAACGAAATGAATCCTACATGCTAAGATTGTGCTATTTTTTACCAATACAATCGGTGATCTACACACTACCAATGTAATGTAAATTTTTGTCCCCTAAGACCGACACATGCAAGCGTACCTTAGCACATAAGAATGAGTTGAAAGAGATAAGAAAATAAATTCAATCATACACATCTTTCGTCAAATTGCATATGTGTCAGTTTCAGGAGACATAATTTTACACGAAATCTTTCTTTACGTGCCCTGAGTTTTTACAAACATGAATTAAGTCTCACGTAAAATTAATAATTTATAAGTGTGTAGAAAAACTTATTTTTGATTTAATTTCAAAAGCAAATCTTGATTTTTACTATCGACAACTAGATAAAGATCCTATAAATTTTACTGTAGCAGCAATTGTAAAAAATAATTTTGTGTTCCTCAACTTACTTTCACGTCACGTCATGTAAATTATCAATTCAAGTTCTTATGGTCTCCCGCTGGCCGTTCCTTTTATGTGCATGCAAGTAGACTTTAATTTACCTGATTTTTTCAAAGAGTTTATATTCCCCATGATTTTTTCAAAGAGTTAATATTGCTATATCAGTATCACTATTATGTATTAACTACTATTATGCCTTATCGAATAAAATCCACTACTTGTCTGAGCACTGCTTTCCAAATGTCAAAGGGTTCTGCAAGCCTCTTATCCATAAAATAGCTTTAGCATTAGCATTGATGTTTGCACACCTCGTGCATCAAGCTACGATGAGGAATAATTCGTTGAAGACATTAAATGTCACCATGAAACGATACGTTACCGATACGTTTCTTCACGCAATAATCTTTACGAAGACACTCACCTGGCCACGTCCATGCAACCGTTGGAGATAGGAAGAATTTGGTATCTACCTTAAGAAGCCACGGAGAACCCACGTAGCCTTCAGTAGATATCAAAGGAAAGGGAAAAAAAATAGTCGGAGAGAATAGTTGAACAGAATGCCCTGTTTAGTGTACAGAACAAAAATTTATTTACAAATGGTCGTTGGGAACATATAGTCTAAGAAAGTTATGTGATGTTCCATTTCTCTTCGAACAATTGAGACTTAAGCATTAACTTTAGTCTTAGCCACATATGGCTTATGGTTACAGCGCCATTACTCGCTCTCTAAAAAGAGAAGAAAGTCTGAAAACGCCCATCGTCATCTAGAGTTAGGGACTTAATTAATTAACTAGTAAGTTTCCTAGCTTTGTACGGCTAAAGTTCCATTACATACTCTCTGGAAATAAAACATCTTAAAATGGGAATGACTCATCAAATTCTTCCTACGAACAACACCCGGAAGGCATACCCACACACTATATCTCCATTGGTTAAAAATCTTCTGTTTTACACCCTGCTATGCGCATCGATCGCCAACTTTAGCTCGCCTAAAATCTGGCGACGATCCGGATAATTTTTTCGCACTCTTCATTTACCTGAGGGTGGTACTCGGTCACCGAAATATTTTCACAAAAAAACGTCCATTAAATAACTCAAAGCACGAAACATCGGAAGACAATTTAAATTTTTTAAGGGAGAAAAGGTATTGGCTGCCATCATCAAACAAGGCACAATTTGATCCTCCTGCACGCCCCTAATCCATAAATGTAGGCCTTTTATTAAAGATTACTGTACAACAACTTAGCATGTGTTGAGAGTCTTTCTTTTCTATGCCACATAATCGACACATACCCTCATGAAGTTTTCCTATTAGCAGGTGATATTTGCATGGACATTGCCCTGTTTTTAAATCAGTGTAAGTACTGAGATCATTCTTTGATAATTCCACAATTTTGCGAGTTATTGAATTGTTAGGATTTATGAACCGTTTCTCTTGCCTAGCAATGTGACTGTTGTTCCAGTTGGTCTCCACTTTTTTTTTCCCCATTTCTTCATCTTCTTTTGAAATTATCGGTACTATTAGCTTCCTTCTTAGTTTCAAAGAGTTTTCGCTTAACTACAGCCCAGTATTTCTTTATTCGGCAAAGTTCTGGACAGTTTGGTGGATTGGCTGTTTTTGGTACGTATTTGACCTTTTGTACCTTATACCATTCCAGGACAGATTTTGCATAGTGACAAGAAGCGAAATAAAGCCAAAACCGAGTTGGAGAGTCGTGGCTTCTGATAAACGGTGGCAAACACTTTTGCAGACATTCTTTCTCGTACAAATTCTTATCGATAGCGCCGGTAGAGACAAAACTTATGGATTTTCGACCTCAACAACATAAGACCGGTATTTCAAAATGGTTTATGACCTGCCAATTTAAAAACTTTTTCAGAAATTTGGACATTATCTTCATCCGAAAATGCTCGGAAACGGAGTTTCTTTGTATTGTGGTAAAAAAAAAGCCAGACCCGAAAGCTGTTTAAAATCTTCAAATGCATATGTTTCGTCGTCCATTATGGTACAAGAAAACCTTTGCAAAAAAAATATGGAAAGCTCCTTAGCACGACTTTTTGCGGTTAAATTATGCTTGTCATTACGGTTCGGCATGTTTTTCACTTTGTACACCTTCAGTTCTTGCCTCTGTTTTACCTTTTTGTACGTGTGATTTTGACTTCCCAACTTTGCGAGCCACAATTTGCACGGATAAATTGGGATTTTTCTCAAAAATGGCTACTACCTTCTTGTCCATATGTCGTGAAGATACTTTTAGATTTATTCCTCTTCCAACCTCCTGTTTCACATTCAAGCGCTGGTCAAACACAAAACACGGTAATAGTAGTTTTCGGTAGTTTTAGTTTCCTGGTAAGACCGCGTACTCAGAGATTTGGATGTTGCTGCCGTTCGTACAAAATACATTTGCGCACTTCAACTTGATTCGACGCCACTTTACTGAATGTAACAAGAATGTAAATGTTTTAGTGATCCATGAAATAATTAAAAATCTACACTGAAAGAAAACTGTCCAAAATTTAACGTGAACAGGCTTTACGAGGCTTGCCGAGAGGCAATTTGTCGAGAAACAACTAATCGGTAGGAGCCCCCGTGTCGTCCCGATGCTTAGTCGAAAATCTCTTCAAGCGTGGCTGGAATTTGCTAAAAATCATCTGGATTACAATGGCCCTGAATTTGGTAAAAAGGACGAAATTTTCTGTGGTCTGAGGAATCCAAAGTGAGTTTAATTGAATCTGGTGGAAAACATTGAATCTCCGTCCTATCAATTCCACTTTTAAACCACAGTTTGGACACAAAAACAAATTACTTTACTTGTAAATATAACGTATTCTTGAAAACAGTAATGACTGCTTTATTCAGAAGTAGGTATAGAACTCTCATTATTTACTGATCACTTGAAACAGGAAACAGATTGCGTTGTTGATCATGTCTAGCAACTTCCGGGAATATCAACATGGCTGACTATATAGCAACTTCTCCCCTTCCTTGCATCGTGGTGCTCGAACACCACGCTTCATTTCTCGAGTACTTTTTCAAACAGACGTATCTGATTTTGTAAATAAAGACGGGAAGTAAGTATGTAACCCTTAGTACTTTCATGCAAACTAGGGCAATCAACACAACGAATAACATTTCCCTAACTGATGGTGATGCTACTTTCCGTGACGGTGCTGAGAGTTTTGAGAAATTTACGTTTGAATCTTACTTCCTCTCTTTTTTCTACAAAACCAGATACGTTTGTTTGAGAAAGTACTCGAGATTTCATTGATGGTTGGTTTGGTTTTCCACTGGTTCATCGTCAAATGAAACGTAGCTTGCGGCCGAATCCACTTGATTCGTTGGATTTCTCACGTCAACTTCAAAATCGTTGTATGGATACTTCTGGATCTGATTAGTTCTTTGCTTGACCATTTCGATGAATATTCATAGATGACAATGCCTACCTTTTGTCAAAAAGTTTCCTCGTACCTAAGATCCTCGTACCCAAGACCCAATTTCCTTGTACTTTTTATTCGGATTTCTGGCAATTTGCAGCATCAACTTTATCAACTATCGATTTCAACGAATCAAACCTTATTCTCATTTCTCTGCCAAACATTAATTTGTATGGACTTTTCGCTGTCAATAAGAAAAGACTCTGGTCACTTTCGGAAAGGTAGTAAGCCGTTTTTTCTGACACATTTGTTGGTCGGTCTACCTCGTCTCCCTATCGTGACAAAGTAGTCTAATCGCGGAAAGTCATGTTAATACAGAAAAAGAATAAGTAGAAGAACTAAAAAAAAGGTTATTTTCCGGTGATTCCCTTTAACGTTTATTAAAAGAAATTACACCACGCTACCATGTCACTCGCCGCCTGCAAGGATTATCAAATTCCGCTCTGTTTGTCAGTCCAAATTAAACCACCGAAGGCAATAACTCTTCCTTTTATTCAGCCCAATCATTTAGCGCGCCATTAATTTCATGCTTACAGATATGCCGATACAGAAAACAATTTTAAACCAGATTATCATCCATTCAACATAGTGCTCTTTGATCCGCTGGCAGCGCCCATCTATGGCTATCGCAACGCCGGCCGTTGGGTGAATGATATTCGCTAAATAGCCCCCAAGACCATTTAAGTTATCCATAATCGCCCGAGAGCAGGATTGGAATTCATCGAAGAATGTAATTGGATTTTTCCTATTCAATCTTTCTGAATGGGGAAACCACCTACAAATATGGGACCAGACATGCGTAGGTCCGTGCGTGCCTAAATATGACAACCGATTGCAATTCGCTGGACGTGACCGCGTTCGGTTTCACCAGTCAATTTCAATTATCAATATCCACTCAAATAATCTACGTTTCAATTACATAAGGTCGAATCCAAGGTGGAACTAGGGTCGATCGAGATGTTGAGTGATGTTAGTGAAATCATCTATTTTCAAGATCTGAAAAACGAACATTAAAATCCATTCAAGCTGAACCTTCCCGAACATGTGCCAAAAAATTGAGCAAGATTGACTTTCGAAACCTCTATATTAATAAAAATCATAAGTACTTCAAACGCCGGTACCTTTCAAAACGAGTTGATTTAGGAACCGCGTTAAATCAACAAAAGTGGGACGTTGCTTTCGCTAAAAAAAAGAAAACTTTCCTGATGGATAACTCGTGAACGCGTCCAACGACGCGAAACGAGTTCAATAGTTCGCATCATATAAAGCATACTTCAAAGCCGGTATCATATTACAAACACGGCCCGGTTGAACAGCGATTGAGTTTTTTTTTATAATTGAATCATTGTCGGGAAGCAATAAGCCTCATTTGACTGTGTTCCTCTCGCTGATTACTTTTAATTTCATTATTTTTATTCAATGTAATTTGGCTCGATTTTCTTGAGTATGCTATTTATCCGTTTGAAGATCAACGCGGAAAGCGCATGTTCATCAAGAGGAGAACTTATGAGCACGAGCCACGGCTCGTAGGCTGAACGTGGTGAGAGCCATATCGCCAATGAAGTGTACGTCTATATCTGCCCACACGAGCATCAATTAAGATAAAGAGGCACTTTGCGTCGATTTTGAGCCACGAATCCGCGGAGGAGCTTTGTTGCCCCATCTGCTCATGTTGGAATCTGTTTAGCCCACAACCGGCTACGATTGGCGAAAATGCTTACCACTAGATTCGATTGATGAAATTTAGATGGGATTTTATTAAGTGTCCTTGGTTTTATGGTTTATCTTGAAGCGGCGCGATTGGTTATTATTGTTTTCGGGGGAGTTGAGATTGGGAGATTTCGAAAGTGAAATTGATTACCACTCGGAGCACGAGTGGGATTCCGTTCGAGATCAGTTTCACTTTTGAGTGACTTCGTGGGGAAGTAGCTCAGATGGGCTTTGAATGAATGAAAACTATTGATCGGTTGTTGGTTGTTGGCCGCTGCAGTGGGACAATAGATATGCACTCAAGATCGATATTTTTGACGTAAACGTTTGAACCGTTTTTCAACGCTAATAACTCTCTTTCATAACATCAAAACTTGTTGATTTTGTACACCATCCGATCGAAAAAAAAAATCCAAATTGGAATTAGGTGCTATTAGAATTTGGTAGTTCAATTATGTGCTTAAAAATGATCTTCTTTTGTTAGCTCACAAATCTGAATACGAACAGATTGAACATTTGGTTTTCCCTATCAGGGCCCTCAAAAACGGGTAACAAATATGCCAAAATCGTTTTCTTCTGTTATTCCATTGATTGTCATTCCACATTTAATACTGGGATTGAGTTTGATTAAATTACCCATTTCGTTTTTTCAATAATGCTTTCCACTCCATTCGCGTGATGCTCCTAATATAACAAAGGGGACGAAACGATAAAATTCCAGCCGGTCTGAGCTAAAGACTTTGCCTACACTTAGATGATGGCGGTCAGGTTGGTGGTCATGTCGTCATTCCTGGCCATAATGCAGGTCTTAGTTATTTCCGCTAGTTGATTGGTTACAGAGCACTGTTGATGACAGTAAGCTACAATGTTCTGTACTTCTTCAGAAGCTGATGAATGATGAATAATTTTTTTTTATAAATATATTATAGAAGTTTTTGCAAAACATGTCACGTTCTGAGCGGTTTGGATTCCTTGCATTTTATATATCAATCTGACTAACAACCGAGTGTAACATACGTTTTTCACTGCTGCAAGTGATTAATACTGTATTACTGTTCTTAAAAACATGAATCCATACATTTATAACACATGAACAGGACAATATTTTATGGGTGGTTCGATATACTGTGGCAATTACAATACACCACACAGTTTGAAAAAAGCATGTTATTTTGAGCGTTATCTAATGCACATAAAGGAACCGCTAGATTTGGCGGAAATTAATAAGATGTGATAGTAAAATGAACATAAAGGTCATCGGCAGCTTTCATAATGGTTAAATCGGCAGCTTTCATGTTAAGCATTGATAACTTAAAACGATTTTGGCATCAAATTATCACATTTTATTTCCGTATTCTTATAAATATAAAAAACAATTAATTTCATTAGTTTTTAGAGTAACTTAAAGAAAAAAAAAAGATTTGCCCACGTTGATGCATTCAGAGTAAAATCGCACCAACTATGAACTAAAAATTTTGGGAGACTCAATTGCAGAATCGGCATTTGAAATCGTTCTCGTTCGCACTACATACAGTGTGGAACCACATCAAGCAGGAAATACATTTATCCCATCCTTGACCGTCGATTGAATCCAAAAACATAGCACCACATAGATCGCATAACACATCTTCGCAGCTATCATCCTGTTTTTGCACTTTGTCTCGTATTTTCGCTGGTTTTCGGCCTTTTTTATTGCTTTGATCGTTTTTGATACTTCCGACGCTGTTATACCATGAAAATAGCTGTCCCCAGTAATCTCAACTGCTTGTTCGGATTTACGCTTCCACTTTGAGGCTCTTGGAGCTGCCATCTTAGGCAGTGGAAGAATTTCCATCGGGGATATATTGAACGAGTTGGGAGAGGCTTCAAAAGGTGTCTCCACCAACGAAATATTGAGCGAAGTGTTTGGAGCAGCTTCTGAAGGTGGCTTAATCTGATCGATCTGGTTCACGTCAGGCACAAGAGCATCTTCAGGAAGCTCATCAGATTCAGGATGGACGATAGCGTTTGGCAAAGAAATTTGCTGTACTGTTGATCCATCGACCACCATCGGATTAGTAATAGTGATCAACGTTACGGTAGTACTTAGTGGCTGGTCAGTCATTTCAGAAGGAGCAAAGTCTTCATCGCTGAAAACATTTCTGTTAAATGGCCGAATGCCAGTCTTACGGAAACCATTTACAGCAACAGCAACCGAAGCGGCTTGCGGAAATGAAACGCCCAGCAACTCCGAGACGTGGTACACCCCGATAATTCTTCCAAGATTTCTGCGCATAAAATCTTCACAAGCATTTGCGTAGTAGATTTTGAAGGGTAGTAGATTTTAAAGGCCACATCCAGCGGCTGCAACTCACCGTTACAAAATTTGCTCTCCGAGTAAAACCGAAGTGTTTTGTGTGTGAGCTGTGGCCATCAACAATCAGCAAAGCAGGATTCTTTTCCGAAGGGTTGACCTAGTCAATAAAATGGTCGAAATAATTCAGAAAAGTCTTGCAAGTCATGTAGCCGGAGAGGTTGCAGTTGAATTTGGTCCCGTTGGGCGCCCCTTTCTTCAATGCTTCGTGCATGCGCACCCGGGGAGAAATGACGTAAGGTGGCAAATGTTCGTGTCCAAATGGTGGCGAAGAATGTCATAAAAAGTATTCACTGACGGTTTGTTGAAGCCTCTAGCTCTTGTTGCTTCTGGTTTCCGGAATGAAACGATAGGATTCCGTTTGAGATATCCCAGCAACCAGAAGGTGCCAGTCATTTGTGTCTTACGGTTAAAGTTGTGCGGCAGGCCGTTAAGCAAGTCTGCGTACATCTTCCCTGTTCACCCCGTAAAATCTTGCCTCAAGATCAAGAATATGGTTAGTCATCACCTGTTCTTGTTCTGGCGTGACAACCGTTTTCTTCGAGCCGAGTCCTCTTTTTTTCCAAGGAGATGCAATCCACCTGGTAGGAGTTATCCTTGGGATGTCGTACTTAAAGGATGCAAGCCGTACGGACATTCCGCCTTCAACGGCACGCTTTGCCGCAGCCATCTGCTCATCTGTCCAGGTTTTCCGTTGCGTTTTCCTTTCGTCAATCCGAGGCATCTGGGAACGCAAAATGAAATTGTGCACTTTATTTTACCACAAGCACCGGGTGTTTATTTTACCCCCACAGAGCTTTTCACTAAAAACCACTATTTTAACATGAAAAACAGTGTGCAAGTACTTACCTCTGCTAGTAGTTGCAGAGAAACGAAATGAATTTCTGGTTTTTACAGCGATAAAATTATAGAAATACTTTTAAACAGCAAAAAAACCTTAATTTACCAGGGCCTAATTCAACTTGAACTCGTAGAAGAAGAAAGCGTGGTTTGTTTTTGTTTATTATTTTCGTCGTTTGACAATTTATCCGAGCCTAGGCTGGCTCTAACAACTTTCGTCGCCTCCAAGATAGGGTGGAGTGATAATTCTTTTAGTTTAGATTTATAAATGCTGCAATTTAAACACCTGTTCATATTACCACCCCTGTTCATTTTACCACCTGTCCCCCTAAAAATATAAAATCTTGTAGTAAAAACTACCATTTTACCCGACTATGTCTATCTCTAAAACTACCATGAGATTTCAGTCAAATTTACTACGTTTATGGTAAAACCTTCAAAATTTGTGGTATATTTAATAGACCACACATTGATATCAACCACACCATGGTTGATCTAATCGAAGGAATGGTAAAATCAAACGCATTTATAGTCAGGTAAATTGTTTTGGTGTTTGTGCTTAATGTAACCTTTGAAATGGTAGATTCTACTGCGGTTTTTTTTCTCGTGTAGTAATCAGAGTAGATTTTTCTTTAATTGGAGTTGGCTTATCCAACGCTTGGCAATGTTATATTTTTGTATGAGATTTTTTTCTCCATATTATGTTTTATAAGGTTTCACTTGCTTCGCTTTTCACGTCATATTAAAGCATGAACTACTTCCAATAAGAATCTGAGTATGTGCATACAAGTACACTTTTTTATATTCTGTCTTCGAATGTCCAGCATGAAACATGTATATAATTATGTATATATCAATATGAGAAAAATACTACCAGCATACGTATCTATTATATATCAGCTTCGTTCAGTTAATCCTGAAATGAAAGACATGTTGTATACTACTTCCTGAATAGTTTTGGTTCAGCTTGAGAAATCTCAAAAGCCAGTTCTATATTCTTAGATAAACTACTGCAAATAATCAAACTGAATTGAAATTTTCGATTTAGAATCAACAATTTTTCTGTGAAATGTTTAGTTTTGTCATAGACAAAAGAAAAACCCTTCCGCGCTAACACTACTGCCATCTATTACAAACAATGTAACAGCCAATACACTGAGCAGACTTCGAAAGTGCGTTATCATAAAAGAATATTCGTTTCACAGGTGGCACTACTACCAACTGTCAACCATTTAGTAAATGTTTGATGAATAGCTTATGGTTTCGTGGTTTGGCCACTTTTCACGTCCTTGTTTGTATCTTGTTTTGATGTATTCTAAAAAAGTTGGCCAAATCTATTGAAATGACACAAAGTTAACATTGACACATTTTCAATAACCGTTGCTTTGCCACTGTTTGCTGCTTGTTATGGTATTTTTGACAGCAACCGGCTTCTATTGTCGCTAATCGAAGGGCTAGTGTCAGTGGGACAGGAAAACAGGAAAGATTGAAATAGTTCTGAATTAAAGATCGTAATCGCTTTTTGTAAGAGTCAAAAATTACGCCTGTTTGCCAATAAGAAGGTGAAGTTGATAAGATCAACCGTGTACAGTTTACTGCCCGCTTGTCTGTGTTAATTTTGATTTACAACTATGTTATTTTTCAACAGAAGAGCTGTAAATTCACGTCACCTTGTAGCTTTCGACTATTAAAGGGCGATACGGTCAAAATTTGGTCAATATCAACTTGACGTATTTCTTTCAATTTTGCATTTAAAAAACCTGAACACCCCTCATTTTGAAGGTGTGTGTGTGAAGAATGTTGCTCCTATTTTGATTTTGGAATTTACTCTTCAGTTGTCAAAATGCCGTCCAAGCAAGAAGAGCAGCGTATCAAAATTTTGCTCGCGCATCGCGAAAATCCGAGCTACTCGCACGCAAAGTTGGCAAAATCGCTAAAAGTTGCCATATCAACCGTTACAAATGTAATTAAAGTGTTTGGGGAACGTTTGTCGACAGGCAGGAAGTCTGGATCGGGGGGAAATCGAAAACCGGAAGCCGCTGAGACGACAAAGAGAGTTGCCGGTAGTTTCAAGCGAAACCCTAACCTATCTCTCCGAGATGCCGCAAATAAGCTGGGTGTATCGTCTACAACCGTGCATCGAGCCAAAAAAACGAGCCGGACTATCGACTTACAAGAAGGTAGTGACTCCAAATCGCGATGATAAACAAAATACGACGGCCAAAGCGCGAAACCGGAGGCTGTACACGACGATACTGACGAAGTTTGACTGCGTGGTAATGGACGGACGAAATCTACGTCAAAGCCGACTACAAGCAGCTTCCGGGACAGGAGTTTTATACGGCAAAAGGAAGGAGAAAGGTAGCAGATATTTTCAAGCACACGAAACTGTCAAAGTTCGCAAAGAAATATCTGGTTTGCCAAGCCATCTGTACCTGTGGCTTGAAAAGCAGCATTTTCATAGCTTCCGGGACTGTCAACCAAGAAATTTACGTGAAAGAGTGTTTGAATAAACGTCTGCTGCCTTTCCTGAAGAAACACGGTTGTTCCGTACTGTTTTGGCCGGATTTGGCATCTTGCCATTACGGTGAAAAGGCCATGGAGTGGTACGCCGCCAACAACGTGCAGGTGGTTCCCAAGGACAAGAACCCTCCCAACACGCCAGAGCTCCGCCCAATTGAGAAATACTGGGCTATTGTCAAGCGGAACCTAAAGAAGACCAAAAAAACTGCTAAGGACGAGCAGCAGTTCAAGGCAAACTGGCTTTCTGCGGCGAAGAAGGTGGACAAGGTGGCTGTACAAAATCTGGTGGCAGGAGTCAAGCGTAAGGCTCGGCAATTCGGATTTGGAAAAGCGGAAGCCTAACTGAATATTTTTCCTGAATTTTATACTAATTGAACTTGAAGAAGAAATTTAATTTGATTTTTTAAATAAACGATTTCACCGATTTACACGCGATTTCCCTTGACCAAATTTTGACCGTATCACCCTTTAGCCATAATGTAACAATTTCTAAGCGTTAATTTCCAATTCTAGGCTAACATTTGAATAGGACGGTATTCCAAAATCACGAAACCGAAAAAAATAGGAGATGAAGATTGGAATACGAAAATCAAACCCTATTTTCCATAGAATGCTCCAACAATCCATTCATAATGCTCGCATCTTGTAAAACTATGCAGTGCTCAACTTTCTTACACAATATACGCAGAAATATATTTTGAGTCTTCTGCCAGCAATGGAAACTCACTGTTAAATTATGACATTCGGGCATCTTGTTTGTTATTACGCCTACGCTCTTTAGTCGCTTTAATCAAGTGGCGAGGAATTACGACACAGTGTTTTCATATTTTGAAGACGTCGAATTCTATGCTTCACGTACCAAAATTTTACTAATTAGATGAGCCTAGCTAGTCTATGATTCTATCAAATTATTATTTTGTGAGGTAGTAAGTGCTCTTAAGGACGAGGAGCAAGACGGGTAATTGTTACCCATTGTATCTCCATTGTATGATTGTATCTATTGTATATAAATAAAATTTATTTTTAATAAGATTGGGTCTACCATCAGTTGAATCGGTTGAATCGGTTGTGTGGATACATTGTTCCGCAATATTTTGTTATCGGGCGTAGCGTTTTGTCTATTGTTTCGGTTGCCTATTGTTCGTTGCGCGAGTGGTCGAGTGAGCATGAGAAGTCGTGGTTCGCCGGGTAAGATCGGTTGGTGGTGAGGTACATAATTAATTGTGATCCAAATTTTTCTTCCGCCATGCTCGGCCCCAATAGGATCCTTACTGTTGGTTTAAACTGGTCAAAATCGGCTTTTCAGCATTGCTAAAAATCAATTTGTTTTCAAAATGAAAAACCAAAATCACTCTTGTGAGTGGCCTCAATAGCATCCTTACTGTAAAATCGGTTTAAATCGGAAATGAATACTAATTTTCAAATATTTCACGAAACGAACCCTGCTGCTACTCAATCCTGTTCTCCAAAATCCCAGTGATTTCTTGTGAAAGTGCAGAGATTTTCTCGGCTTCCAATAAAGCGAGTATCACGTCAACATATTCCTAATCTTTCCTTACTTGACCTGCATTCGGGTGGAGCCGGCGCTGGTATTGTTAGTCTGTTCTGTTTGTTGGTTCTCTGTGTAATAACAGCTGATCTGGCAACAATGGAGTAGCAACCTCGGGTGGTCAATCATGCTCATACTCATAGTGAAATCCATGCAAAGATAAGACTTATTCTTCTTTGTTCCCAATTATGGCCTGTTGTCTGGACAACTTAGTTAAAATGTTGACAGTGGTAAAATTTTCTATGCAAATGAATGGCTAATCTAAACACAAACCAAAGGTACAAAACTTGTGCAGAGTGAACTTTTATGTTTTCACTATCGATCATCTAATAAATCATTTGTGAAAATCTCTTAAGTGTTTCGAAGCAGTTTGAGGTCTGGTTCGTTTTGTGAAATTTTAGGTTGGATAAAGCGAATACAACTGACAATGCCTTAAATTATAAAATCAGGACGAAAAGTTGTACGAAGACACAATTTGAAGCTTATAGACCTACATTACATCAATACCCCTCGAAAATTTCTGACGGTTTAAAAGAAGTTGTATGGCTTTTTGTGATATATGCTACCAAACGTCTTTGTAAACGTATCCAAGCAAATATATAACACATACCCTATTTTCATATCCGCTTGACTAACCTTGTAAACAATAGAAATGGGCAATTTTTGGACAGATGGGCATGCAAGAAACCTAATTTGTTAAAATCTCTGAAATAATTCAAGCCCGACAAACGTTGAGAATATTGAAGATGGCTTTAACAATTAAGTGGAGGGGGTCATTTTTCCACATCATTTATAGCTTAAGGTTATTGCTACTGCACGATTTTTAAGACTAAAAATCACAAACAAAACAAAACAAAACAACGCTCAAATTGGCAACCAATGGATGCTCCAGTGGAGCAAAGATTCTTGAAAATTTCACGCCTGAAGTCCTAATAGTATTTGAGGTTTGTGCTCAGAAAACTAGGGACCTGATCCCGTGTGTACTTTAAAGTACGTCATCAACAAGGCTGCTCTGACGACTATGCAGATTTTCCTAGGCAACTTCACTCCTTAACGGCTCGCTTAGAGGAAGCCAACTTTCGCAGATCCGGTTACCTTGCTGGTCAACTTTTTGGAGGATACCTCAGTAATTTATCTAAAAAATGTAGGTTCTCTCATCACAATCATATTCAGCAAATCGAAGCGATACTCAACTGAACTAATTTCTTATAACACTTTTACTGGCTGCGGAATGGAGCACCGAAAACATAAGAAACGGGAGACAAACAATAGGAAGCACAACCTATAAAACAAATTGCAGCAATCACATAGTTAAGGCAAGATTCGTTGCCAAGAACATGAACACACAAGTGAAAATTGAAGAAAAAAAAACTCTATGGAATTTCCAATGCATACTCGGGTATTTTAACCATAATTTAAGCTTCTGCTGCACAGGAAAGAAACGTTGGTGGTACCTAGATTTGGTTTTCGTTTCCGGTCCAGGGGTTTTCTGGTTGACCTAAACTGAGAGTATAATATTATTTGACAACATTTTGTATATTTTCACCGTTAAATGAAACGAAATCATAAAATAACGCCTGTAAGTTTTCCTGTAAGATCTCCTGAAAATGAGATATCAACAATTCTGATCTGGGCAACCACCTTCAATTATAATCATGCCAACATCCACCAGTGGCAACCGTTGCCACTTTTAAGAACCACCATGAACAACCATTGGCAACAAGTCTCACTCCATCCAACGCCTAGCAGGCGTCCGATCAGTACGGTCAATTTGAGGACATCCTTTTTTGGACGGTAGTGTCTCAATTAGTTCAACTGTTCGTGCCACTTGCAAAATCAGCAATCGTTTCTTACTTTTGGATACAAAACACTCCAACTTCTATTGAATTCGGCACCCAGCCGTCAATATTTTGACCACACTGCCAGTCAGTCTTCCAGTTTTGAACAATCGTTCTGCTTCATTTCTCGCATTTTCCGTAACGTTTGTGCACGTCCAATTCGCCATAATCGGCTATCGAGTGTGTGCGTTTAATTGATTAGTTGTTTCCTTTTGCGATCGATCCTAACTTGGGTGAGAACAAACCACGCAAAAACTGGGGATCTCGAGTGCACTTTTTTTTCTGCGCTGTACCAATAAGCAGTTTACTGCTTCACCATTAAAATACCAGACACGGTTCTGGTTCACATTCCTCCACGCGTCGTTTCAGGAGGAGGCACAGTTCACGTACACATAAAGTGCAAATCCAGAGAATTGTGCACGATGATTAATCAAAACGAAACGGCCGCGGACGGTGGGGCTGGTTGCAATTTTCGAACGCCAATTTCCCGATCGTTCAACGCGTTTAAGACCGATCAGCTGGTGGTTGGGCGCTCGGTGGTTTAGGCGTTCCGAAAGCGTTAATTAAATTGGTTCCGGAGGAGGTTTTATCCTGCACCATAGGCCAACCGACCGAAAGCTGTGAGACCAAAGGTGGGTACCGAGTCGAGTGTAGGGCGTGAAATACGAAACCGTCCGAAATTAATACAAAGAAAAAACAGAACACACGTACTATTCTCTCATTAGTCACGTTGTTGGTCGCTGGCTGCGGACGTCAAAGGCGGTGGTGTCGGCGGCCCTAAACGAAAGAGAAAAATGAAATGAATGTGATTTGCATTCGTGAAGCCCTAGTTCCCATTGCAAGCGAAGTGCGGCGAATTTCGCTTCTGGGTTGGTTGGTAACTAGGATCAACCCGGTGTGGCTCGCTTGACTCTGGATGGGCGGCTCTGGTGAGCTTCAAAACGTGCTTTTTGCCCCCCTTTGATCAAGTTCCAGGGTTGACGGGGTTATGTAAGATGCGGTTGTGTGAGCTTATCGACTGGATTTGTGGGATGGGTTGGATGCGGCATTGGGAAGTTGGACCTCTTGGCCTAGTGTGTGGTGTGAAACTTGACTGATTTATGCTATAAGGTATGGAAGATTGAGGTCACGGATCTTGCTGGAATAGATGAATGGAAGCTACGAGTTGGTGTACGTGGTATCGGTACTTAGATGTAACTTGCTTCAATGGAATCTATTCTGACGAAAGTGCATTATTCTACAATTGCAGGTTTACAATGAGAGGCGGGAATTGATACCGAAATCGAAGATGGCATCCTCCGAGGAAGAGTTGATCCGTGGAGATGTGTCTCCTTATGCGATGAGCATTTTGTCGGGACGACGCAGCAGCAGCAGATGTATGCTTTGTAGTTTGCTAATTATTTTGATTGGTTTTATTTTGGGTACTAACCAAAATTTTGTTTTGTTGTTGTTTTGTTTGACTTTTGCAATTTTAACCATATTAGATGCGAGGAGCAATGTGAACAATGTTTCGAAATTTATTAAATCGCTGGATGACAATCCAAGTATAAGTATTATTAGAATTGGATTAATTGTATAGATAAGCTGAATACTAACAGTGATCGCCCAAACAGCCCCTCGTAACCGTTAACGGTAACGGTAACTCAAGCGCCACACGGCACTAAATGGCTGATCTGTGAACCTCTAACTGTCAAACGAGATGGTTCGGCAATGATAAAAAAAAGAAAGAGAGAGAGAGAGAGAGAGAGAGAGAGAGAGAGAAGAACAGTGATGCATAGAAAGGAAAAATGATAAACATTACGAGCTTACAAACAAAAGACCTTAACTTTTTCCAAAAATACTTTTCGAAAAACACTTTTACGAGCGTATTAGTAGAACGGTTGGAATCGGCAAACTTGTTAAATATGAATTAACACTTCTCTTGTTCACTTTTGTTTTGTTTAAATGAACAATTAAAACCTTAATTACTTTTTTAAACTATCACCAGTAAACACGAGCAAATTCCATCAATTTCAACAATAGAAAAGTTATCCTTTGACAGATAGGCCTACTTCGTTTGCGACTTACAGACTTCTTCAGTGTCGAGTGCTCGACATGAAGAGTACATCACCGTGTATCCAGTTGTAATGGTAGATCCAGTGTAATGGTAGATTTGTGTGTACCTTAGATATGTGTAGTGTTTGTGTTCGTTTTATCACACCTAAGTTTTATTATATCTTGCAGTTTTAAAATTTGGAACTGTCAAAAATAAAACTCGAACACGTTAAAATCACAATGCGCTGTTTTAAAAGATTGGTTGTTCATTTATTCCTGTTTACAAATATCAGTTGCAAAACAAATCAAAAAACGCTACGACAATCATCAATCATAACAGCTGGCACAACTACAAAGACAACCAATTTTAAACAATGTTGCATCCGTGTTTCAAGTCACGGTGAAAATAGAACAGGGCTTTCAGCAGTTGCCAAAATTTGCTCGAAAAGTAGAATTGCAACACTGCATTGGGAATGGCTTGTTTCAGATGATGGTTGTAAACTATATCAGCTATATGATGATTGTAAACTATATCAGCCCAAACAAAGTAGAACAGCGTTGACATAGGCCTAAGAGATGTGTCTGTAATGTGAATTTAAATGTGTATGTGTTTGTGTTATTCCTGTCAGATGGCAGTTTGTCGATTTAGTTTCTTAAAAACTTCAAATTTCTTCTTGATCGGTAGATTATCAGTTGTTGTTGTAATGTGTAGAGCGAAGGGAAGGGAATTTTATAATTATTATATTAGTTCATAATCTGGTATTGTTTTCATAATATTCAGAACGTGGAGCTCTTTTTATAGATAAGTTACCAAAGTATCCATATTAGTGTTATGAAAAGTTAACAGAATTTACGATAACGTGAGCAAACGACTTCTTTGCTTTAAAAATTTACGTCCTACGTCCTCTTTTATGATGATGATAATGAGCATTATCCCCACTAATACGCAGACCGCGTCTCATGGCACCATACGGTATGTGCTGACCACTCTCAGGCACATTGGCCTGTGCGTACTTTCGAGCCGAGGTAGTACTTAATACGATGGCCCATGCCAGCCCGCCATACCTCAGTATGGAGAGAGTGGCGCTGGCCAGGAACTTTTATTTGCTCTTGCAAGGCTTTCGAGGCTATGGTGCAGTTTCCTGCACTAATCTTTGTTTTGTGATGGGCTAATTTCAGCCTCCTGGGCGCGTCCATTCCTCGGCAATTGAGTCAATAGAATGCGTGGCCGTTAACTCACCTCTTTTATGCACTCTACATGTACTTCTAGAGTGTTGTCCTCCAAAAAACTGACTACTTTTACCCTGTTTGGGAACTTCAACCTCAACACTTCGTAATATATCGTGTTCGATAGCATCTGACTCAGGATCCAACCTTGTGGAACTCCTGCGGTGACTAGAACAGGTTCCAGACCCACCGCAGTGCTGTACTCCAGTACCCGATTCTGAAAGTTGTTGCCCACAATCCTGTACTGGAACCCGGAGACGCTGGAGCGTGTTGGAAATAGCCTTCCAACTGGCGCTATTGAACGCATTTCTCACACCCAGGGTGACTACTGCACATGAGCGAACTCTCCACCTCCTGGGAAGGATTTTCACCGTCTTTGTGACGGTCATGATGGCATACGCCGTTGACTTCCCTTTACGGAAGCCAAACGATTATTAGACGGCCGTTCGCACCCTCCATGTACTTCGCCATCGTGTTGAGGATTAACCTTTTGAGCACCTTACCCGTCATATCCAACAAGCGTATCAGACGGTATGCCGATGGATCAACCGGTGGCTTCTCTGTCGTCGGAAGCAATACTAGCGTCTGGCGTTTTCAGGAGTCCAGAAAGACGTCTTCGTTCAGACATCTTTGCATCACCACCCTGAACATTTCGGGAGCCAGCAGAATAGCCGCCTGGACGGCCAAGTTCGGTATGCCATCTGGCCCTGGCGCTTTGCTTACCTTTAGTGACTTTTCTATCACAATGAGCTCATCATTCGTAACTGTCGCGTCGTCCGCTTTCTTCACGGTACCGCTTCCATCTCCCGTTGCCATTGCCGAGCGTTATGGTCTGGAATACTGGAACGCTGGTCATGGTACGCTTGGTTGAAGCTTCTGCACTTTTGGTTTTGGTCATTACCAGCGTCACCCCATGGGTTTGCATTGACCCTCGAACACAGGCTCTCGAAGCAGGCTCGTCTGCTGGCGTTTTTTCCCTCTTTAGCGTAGCCTTGGCGGCAACTAACACCACTCCGTTCTTTCGGAGTCCAACCGCGGTCTCTGTATCCTATTTCTAGGTATGGTTGCATGGCACAGTAGTGCTACGAGTTGATCGCCGCACGGGTCCTGGGTTTCGCTCATGTTCTGTTCTCGCTCAAGCGCCTCTCTAAATACTTCTTCATAGAAGTATGATGTCCTTCATTTGCGAGCGAATGAAGCGGGTGCTCTTTCTTCTGCGCACTGCCTAGTATTGTGGAAGATACTACAGTGAACCATCAAGTGGTCGTATGGTTGTAGCCATCGTCCACCCTCCAGTTGTTCGACAGCCCAGGGCTGCAGAACGTCTCGGCGATGATCGACTCCGCTTCGTTCTGGTTCTTCGGGTTGGTTAGTCGGTTACTCCACTGCAGTTTCCAGGCTTTGAAGCTGCCCGTTATTATCAATGGATTTCGGCCAGTTAGTTCTTGGCGACGCATAACAGCTGCAGAAGAGCACTCCATTCACTGCGAAGCTCTTGTTTGAGATAGATACAACCTCCTGAGGAACTTGGCCGTCATCCATTATGTCGCCATGTTGGACCTCTCCGCAACTCAGTTGCCGTTACCGTCCGGGATGCGAAATTGGTAGGATATTATGGCGGTTTAGATTCAGGTTTAGATAAGTTACATGCACTATGACCAACTTCTGGTTGACCTTCGTAGGCCGGGCACTTGGGGCCTCCCGTAACGTGCTTGTCGTCGAGTTTCGAAAAGCACGTTATGCTTTTGGGGGGGCTCCTTTAGTCCCGAGCCTAGTGGGCTTTGCCTCGCTCCTATCGGGGCCCTTAAGTTCCCAAGACATATGCCCGCTCTCGAGACACTTAAACCATGCCTTTGGCGGCTGGTACAAACTCAGTGGGCACAAAGAACACCCTACCTGAAGTTTCGCCACTCCTAGAACCAAGTCCGTGGTAGCTACTAGCAGTGCTGTCCATATCCTCAGTGTGGTAGAGAGATATTTTAATTTTTCCACGCACTCTTCCTACCTCAACGATAGCTCTTCTCGCTTGTTTATATTCGCCCCCGTGTTGGCATGCGGGTAGCGCATGTGAGTGGAAAAAATGTCTTTTATTCACACTATACTCGATCGCTCTAGAGTGAGAAGAAGATCTCTCAAATTCACAGAAGCGAATGTAGATAAATTCCCTGAAGCGTGCGCACAAGTGAGCTCACTGGCGTGGACTCTTCTGCTAATATACAGCAAAGATTGCAAATTCATTTTGGCGCTTCATAACAAAGGAAGAAAGAAGAATGTTTCTTTCCGCTTCCTTTTTTCGGTCATTTTCTTTAACTCCAACGACGTTTTCATTTTCAATCGCACCAGTGAATCACAGAAAGAGCACTGGCACGTCTTTGCACAAGAGTACGCGCGGCAGTGATCGCAGGCGAGAGCACGTGGGCGAAGACAGATGAGAGCACATGAGAGCGGTCGTTTAAAAGAGAGAGTGATTCACTCACTCCAAGCCATCCTATCACACTTTCACACTGTCTATTTACCACCGAATAAAAGAGCACTTTGCTTTATCTTCGGTGAGCTATGGTTGTATCCTTTGTGAATGTACAAATCTCACGCGCCAGCGTAACATTAATGCGAAAATCAATGAAAATATTCAAGCACATCCATTCCATTATGAATCATATTTAAAAAATCAACTTCTGGAACAATTTATGGTGAAATAAAGGGCGTTGAATCGAAATGACTACTTATAACTCTGGATAATACAGACACTATAGGTTTAAACGTATTACTTGAAAAGTTATTAGATCGTCGGATTCAAAAGAAATAAGTAGAAAATTAGTTAAAAAGAAGATAATAATACATTTATTCGACATAAAGGAGCTAACAATTCTACCGTAAAGGAAACAAATTATCTTCTAAATTATCTTGGTAAATTGTTGAGGTTTTGGTATTCTGGACATTGAAGAAGATTTGTAGTGACGCAATTGAGGTAACATATGATTTGTTAATGACACAAATTGGAATGATACAAAGACACAATATGGATAGGAAACACATTTGGTGTTTAAACTGAAGATTCTACGTATAAACTATGGAGAAGTTCAAACACGTAGAAGACAAAACATGGAGATGACTTCATGAATACTATTATTTAAACATTTGAGATTTGAGTCGTTTCTTTTCGTTAGAAAAGCATCGCAAAAGATACACACAGAAGATCGAAACCTTGCATTGGTTTGCCTCCCTAAAAATTTGTTTATCCACTTGAAAAAAAACGAAATCCCACGCATGATACAAATTCAATAAATACAGCTTGTAAACAACCTTAGATACTTGAAATAATCCGATCGAAATATTAAAAAATCAAACAAGGAGAAGACAGCTAAGGAACTGAGTAAATAGCCAAACCGTATGAATTCATAAATTTATTCCATGGAATAGAGTCAATTGTACAAATCCTAAGGCATTATTAAACGTGATCAATTGAATGAGGAAGTCCACTTCAAAATCTTATAAATTCAATTTATTCAATTCACTAGCGACGAACAATAGCCCGTCTGGGTCTGGGTTGCAAACCCTATTAATAATAACCCACTACCGATCGACTCCTCAAAATACCAGACCTGTCAAATAGTTAATCAATCTCCATCAAACTGCACCGGATTGTTCGAGTACATTTTTTTTTGTTGGTCTACAGCCTCGCCTCCATCTCCATCAGCTAATCGCCATGATCCCCTCTCAATGTGCTCCCATGTGGGAAAATGTCAATTTTATAACCATGTGCCATGGTATTCGAATCAGGTTTGCAGGTTTGCTTCGGAAAGAAAGACAAAGCGCCGGGTAATAAATATGAATGAATCATGATTCATTTTGGTCCGTCGCACCCTGGCAAAGCGAAAACCGCAACTCGCTGTGGCGCTGCAGGGCGGTAAGGTCTCTGATGGAGTTCAAACCACCCTAGATCGTGAGTAATAAAATTGTATCAATTTCTTAAGTTCATTAGAAGGGGCGCGAGAACATGCCGCCTGGCAGAAAAAGTAGCAACGATTTGGATAATTCTGTCTGCTGGACTTCAGCGCCTTTCTTCGCTGTGCGGTAATGTTGCTCCTTTCTACTGGGGAGAGGAATAATCAATGATTATGGTGGGGAAAATGCAGCACAGAAGCTGAACAGTGATTGGCGGTGATTTATAATTCAATTTCAAACATTATATTCGGAAGAGATTTAATGATAGAGGCGCATCGCAAGAGACAAACTTCAAGCTCATTCAAGCGTAGTTTGACGCGATTCCGACAAAACAGCTTCGATCCCGGAAACCTAAAATCAGTTCGCAACCACCAATTACCCACTGACATGTCGCGAATGCTGCTGCCCACCCACCACATGTGCACATAGGCAAACATGTGACTGGTAGAAGCTAACGACTCGAATTAGCATCGTGTCATCCTCCGCAAATCAAGTCATACGTCATGCAAAATTACCGTTTCGTTACTGCGCTGTCAACCCTACACATTCAAAGTACCTGCCTGCATGGTACGAACTGTAAACATGTACTCTGTGACAACGATCTCGAGACATCGCTCGCAACCGAGGGGGAGGCTCATTCGAGTCATCAAAAACAAAGGAGGATCTAGGCATTAGCCACCAGAACCGCTCCGTGTCGACCCGCGTAAGACAATGATTTGTTGATTTTTATTTAGCGACGGGAGTTTTGAAATGACCCGTCTCCTCTCCGGTGGTGAACGATACGAATCTTCCGCGTGACGAAGTGCATTCAGCTGAGTTCCCATCATATAGTATTCATCCAACCGTCAGCCCCAAGCAGCTGAGTGTCCATATCCCGCAGTGCAGTTGGGGTGGAGGCGGTTCGGATGAGAGGATCAACAAACGTGAAAATTCCTAATTGATCGAAGTAAGCATCGAATAATAGAACCTCGCTCTGCCTCGTGTGCACATTGAGGAAGCAAACAAAAGCACTTAGGTTAGCTTTGGTCAGGCCGCTGCTGTGTTTGAGGTTTGAGCTACGAAGAAAGAAGGCAAAAAATATCGTTCGTTGGAGGGTGGTCAGATGAGTGGTCAGTGTGTACAAACAGTCCAAAAGTGAATTTCGATTAGACGCGGTTTGCGCGGTTAGGGGGAAAGGTGCCCTAAGAAATTGTTTTGAATGAGTTGGTTTCTATTTTATGTAAAGGAGGGTGGGGTGAGATGGCTATCCGAGGATTAAAATCAATCTCGATAAATGTTGTAAATTGTTGATAAATGACGACCGAATAGAGTATCACATGGCCTAAGATACATTTCGAAGATTACTTTGATAACTTGGTTGGTGGCCGTGTGATTAAATTTTGGTTTAACAATTATTTCCATCACCGGAAGGGGGAGCTGCTTAGGGAGCATATGTTACACTATTATACCAACCGATTAATACTTATCAGTTATACTTCTAAAAATTTTCCAAGAAGGTATAGCTTTTCGGTAGAAACAACTCTTAGCAAATGCCATTTATTTGCCTTTGGCTAAACTGTGTTTAATAAAACCACCACTATAATGGATTATTACTGACAATTGCTTATTATCCTCAAGATTGTTGTTGAATTTCAAGGTTTTCCTTATACGCAACCAATTATTTTCATCAACACCACCTTACCCCGTCTTCCCAGATTGCAAGTCCAAAGTGTTTTGAAGCGCGCTCGCGCCGTTTGGGTAAAGCGGAAATTTAATTTAAACTCTCCCGGTACGAAATAAGAAGGGGCGCTTCGAAGTGTTCATGCCTTCCTTCAAGTCTGCTCCTCCATGTCAGTGTGGTTGCATGCATATGGGCAACGGTCCGCGTCCCGGCCTGTGTTGTTGGCCGGTATAACCCGTAGGTGGAACATAAAGAAGGTTAAATTACGGCTTCTCACCTGAGTCGCGGTAATCTAAACAAGAAATCTAGCTTTCGTCAAAACAATTAAAACAATTACTTAGAACGAGTGGGAGCCGAATGATGTACGGCGACCTGTCGTGACCAAGCGCTATCTTATGGGACACATTTTATGGACAGCTGGGCAGGTTACGAACTACCGGAAGGTGCTTGGATCACTTACCATCTAATGATGGTGGAAAGAGCCGTTAAAGACTTACACGGATTTTCAACCAGATTTACTTGATTTGGCCACATAATCGATTGAGTGAGGACCCGTACTCAACCAAGCATTTTTTGGCTATCACTAAACCTCTGTATTCTTCAAAAATATAAATTGAGTGATTTTGATTCCAAAAATTAAAATCGTTATTTCGAAAAATCGACATCTGGTTGATCTTCTCGAATTTACCAAGAATTAAAGCAGACCTTAGAGTCAACCGGTGACATTACAACAATTATGTTCACCGTGTTAGAGACTTGAAAAAAAAACTTGTTACACTAAACTGATATTCATAATTTGTAATACTACTACAACTAAAAAGTAAACAATCTTCTGGAATCTTGATTTGTCTTTATATATATATATATATATATATATATATATATATATATATATTATATGTATATATATATATATATATATATATATATATATATATATATATATATGTATATATATATATAAGAATATAAAATTACTGCTGACCCGGTGAACTTTGTTCCGCTTCACCCGATTTTATGATTCAAACTTTTACCAAGCATCTATATATGTATATAGGTATATGTATATAGGTCAAGGCATGATCGTATGCACCACCTTGACTGGCCTCAATTTTTTTTTTTTAATTAATCATTTATTTGTCGAATCAACTTTACAGAGCCAAATTTTCATGTTTTTATACATCATTTGTCTTAAAACTAAAGTTAGGGGATAAAACTGATTACTCGCGGCCGTCTCGAGATTAATAGGAATTACAAATTACGGATGGGAAAGGGGTGGGAATTTAAAGTATGGTTTACATAACACATTAAATTTAAATTCTAAATTATTGAAACACTTATAACTATACAATTTATGGTTTTCTTTTGACTTGAATATTTTTGAAAAAGAAAAAAAAACACACACACATACACAGATAAAAAAAAGCTTAAACTAAACATACAGGTTAAACTAACTACAATCTAATGCTAATGCTAGTCAAAAACACATAAATGAGTTTCATGTACTCCAAATCACGTACAGCCAAAATATCTCGAATTGGCACATTGGGTTGTCTACCTCGAGTCGAAGGGAATCATAAAGCCCTGATCTGACTTCACGATGTTCAGCACAAGACCAAATAACGTGATCTGCGTCCTGATAGCCTTGTCCACATTCACAGAGATTGCTGTCGTTCAGCCCAACCCGGTATAAATGAGCGATCAAAGAATAATGATTGGACATGAGACGAGACATGACACGAATGAAGTCTCGACCCACATCCATCCCCCTAAACCAAGATTTTTTCGACACCTTTGGGATTATAGAATGTTGCCATCGCCTCAAATCTCCTTCACTCCATTTATACTGCCAGCTGACGAGTGACTGTTGACGAAAAATAGGAAAAAAATCGTTGAAGGCGATTTGTCGATCACAAATATCGCCTTCCATAGCGCCCACCTTTGCAAGCGAGTCCGCTTTCTCATTGCCCGGAATTGAACAATGAGATGGGACCCACACAAAGGTGATGATAAAATAACGCGAAGATAAAGCACTTAGAAGCTCCTGTATTTTCATGAGAAAATACGAGGAGTGCTTTACCGACCTCAATGAGCGAATAGCCTCTATAGAACTGAGGCTATCCGTGAAAATGAAGTACTGATCCGGTGTTAATGAGGCAACAATTTCTAGCGTAAAATGTATTGCCGCTAATTCAGCGACATATACGGAACAAGGAGCTTGAAGTTTACGGTTGGCGCTATAAATTTCATTAAATATTCCAAAGCCTGCTGACTCCTCTATCAAAGATCCGTCAGTGAAAAACGATTTAGTGGAATCAACTTGGCCAAACTTTGCAGCAAATATCACCGGAGCAATCATAGGACGATGATGCTCTGGGATTCCACGAAGCTCCTGCTTCATGGATAAATCAAAATGAACCGAACTGTCGAAATCGGAGAAGCAAACACGATTGGAAATGTTCGGCGAAGGGCTGACATCCTGTGTTATGTACAAATGGTACAAAGTCATGAAGCGCGTTTGAGGATTCAACTCAAGAAGCTTCTCAAAATTTTCGATCACCTGGGGTTCATAACTTCACACCTGGTGAGGAGCCGGAGAGATAATTCTGAAAACCGATCCGAGAGTGGCAACATGCCAGCCAGCACTTCAAGACTCATGGTGTGAGTCGAGTGCATGCAACCTAACGCGATACGAAGACACCGATACTGAATACGTTCCAGTTTAATGAAGTGCGACCGATCCGCTGACTGAAAACAAAAACTACCGTATTCCATAACCGACAAAATCGTTGTCCGGTACAACGTTAGAAGATCTTGCGGATGCGCTCCCCACCAGGTCCCGGTAATTGTGCAGAGAAAGTTGATCCTTGGCTGGCACTTTCGCTTCACATACTCAATATGGGATGGTCTCAATTTCAAACTACTTCTATTCAATTTTCATAGCCTGCCGTGAGCGAACTAACATCATCACTGATCGAGCTTATTTTTTGCACAATTACGGCTTCAGAATGCCATAAAGGAACTGGAATTTAAATTGTCCCAGACTAGTGCTCAGATGCCGGTAATATATAAATAAAAAATCCATCCGCAAACAAAACCAGAATATTATGTAAGTCATTCCTTAAATTTCATGGTTTTAACATTTTCATTGACATAGCTTATACACGAAACAAAACTACCAGATAATCCATGTGATCAAAAATGATCCATGCAACACCATTCAAACACGCTGCAAAAGGTTTGAGATGATTTGAATTCACAGTATCCTAGAAATTTGATGAAAATCAATACAGCGAAATAAGGTCATACTAACTATTGACAATTTATTTTGATGTGAAGGTGTTTGGTTCTTTTTTCTGACATAAAAATGGATCTCTTTGAGTCCTTTTTTCAAATAAATATTTTAATTTTTAATAGCCTATTTAAAATAGACTGCAACTAAAATATCGATACAATGAAGGCAATATAAAAAAGGGTTTATGGGAAAATATACAAAATCATGGACTACCATGAAAGGTTACTAGTTTCATTTTAATGTCAACATTTGTTTGTTTGTGCCAGCTACTGTGCGCCATATTTTGGTATTCTGTATTTGTTTTGTTCTGTACACTGATAGGCAAAATAAAGTGCCCACCTCATTGTTTTTTCAATTTCTCTCATTTACTTGGTTCAAATTAAAGTAAACACATTGTATTTTTTTTATTATCTTATTTTTTATATTCTCTTTAAGTTTCAGCTATGGAATACTGCAAAAAAGGAGTTTTACTTAAAGAAAAAAAATCAATTTGTGTTGAAAAAAAAACAGTGACAAAATAAAGTGCCCAGTTCATTTAGGCTACAGAAAACATAAATTAATGTAAAATAAAAGCATTTCAATAATTGATGTGTCCTCCTTTGGCCTTCAGGACCTCCTGCAGGCGCTTCGACATGCTCTCGACCAGGTTCTTTAGGTGCTGTGGATCTAGCTCTTCCCAGGCGCGCTCCAGGGCTTCAAAATAGTTATTTTTATTGGTAACACCAGTTTTGTCAACCCTGGCATCGAGAATCGCCCACAAATTCTCGATGGGATTGAGGTCCGGGCTTTGTGGAGGCCATTCCAGCGGTTTGATACGACAAGATCGGAAGAAAGACTTGGTCTTCTTGGCAGTATGCTTCGGGTCGTTGTCCTGCTGGAATACGAACTTCTCTTCGAGGCCCGTCTGGATCAGCGAAACCTTCAGATTTTCTCGCAGGATGTTGGTGTAAGAATCTGCCGTCATTATCCCGTCGATTTTCACAATGCTTCCCACTCCACCCCACGAAAAACACCCCCAGACCATCACATTTCTTCCTCCATGCTTCATCGTGCCTTGGATGTGGCGCTCCTGCAGCTCCTCTCTCGATCTGCAGCGAACACGAACCCGCCGCTTTGGGTTAAACAGCTCGAACTTTGATTCGTCCATCCAGAGAACCGTTTTCCAGAACTCTAGGGGCTTATCAGCATGCTCCTTAGCAAACTTAAGCCGTTTGGCTTTGTTTGCCTTGCTGAGAAATGGGCACTTCCGGGCAAGTTTGCTATTCAACCCCTATGCTACGAGACGGCGACGAACAGTTCGATCGGAAACTGATAACTGAAGGGTTTCCTGGATCTCGCGGACAGTTACCTTCGGGTTCTTCTTGACTTCGCGCATGATCTTGGTGTCCGTTCTCGCATCCATTTTCGGCTGCCTGCCTCTGCCAGGGCGATCCACCACTGATCCAAACGTTTTAAGCTTCAGAAGAATTTTGCCAACCGCTGCCTTACTGATACTGTACTTCTTAGCGACAGCCCGGTGCGATTCACCGTTTTGCACATCACGAACAATCAATTTTCGGATACGCAAGGGAATTGCTTTCGAAAGCACTGCGTTCTCCATTTTTTTCAATTGAATCAAATGCGATCACGTATACAAATGCACCATGTTGAGCCATTTGCTTCAAAACATGTCAAAATATCAAAACATAAACAATCGAAGGGTCTTCCAATGGAAACTTATCGAAAACATATCGATTTTTGAAGTGGGCACTTTATTTTGTCCCTGTTTTTTCTTTCAACACAAATTGATTTTTTTTTCTCTTTAAGTAAAATTCCTTTTTTTCAGTATTCCATAAGTGAAACTTGAAAAGAATATAAAAAATAAAATAAGAAAAAAAAAACTACACTGTGTTTACTTTAATTTGAACCAAGTAAATTAGAGAAATTGAAAAAACGATGAGGTGGGCACTTTATTTTGCCTATCAGTGTATATAAGGACTGTATCGAAAATAAGCTATTCACGCATTTTTTGATTCTTTCAGATCATGTAAAAAATGATGTTCTGTTTAAAAAATTGATGATTTTTTATTGTACGAGATTCCACTTGAACATTGCAAAGGCCGGATGAAATAAATATAATCTTTTCAACGAATTTGCGAATTTTTGATCAGAAACTTTTATCAACTTCCGGCAAATGTTTCATCACGTTGAATCAGTTCGATGCTAGTTACCACTTTATTGGCCAAATCACGTATCGGCATTGATTTGTTCTTCCTAATTAGTGCCAACACTTTTTGATCCAGTATAGGGTTGGAAGATCCGAGGAAATCCGAGATTTCTGTGTCTTACTAGATGTTCATCCAAAGAGCAGTGTTCGCAAAACTTGTTCATGATGGATTTTACACTCGCGTGATGAATTTCAAATCACTTCGCCAATTGTTGCACAGTTACACCCTCTTCACGTAGCCATGAGTCCAAAACATTAATTTTTACATCTTACGCGCATTGACGACATTTTGAAAATGAAGGATTAAATCCGTGCAAACAAGTAAACAAACGAAGATGATATTCATACGCATAGCATGTTTTGATGAAAATGTTAAATCCATCACAAATATACGCGAATATAACTTGTTTTTGATACATTCTTTAAATATGTTGGAAAAATTTCAAAACAACTTCAATACACGTGAATTCGGATTTTCTGGGCAAGTAAACAAGACATAATAAACAATTAATCATATCGTAGTGTAGAGATGTGTACTTAATTTAACGATGCTTACTTATACCTCGATCTAAATATTTTTCTAATCAATCAGGTTTTTTTTATTGGGGGTTTAAACATTCTCTCCCTGCAGCTCCTCTCTCGATCCAGGCGAACCATTGAACCTGCCGCTTGGGTTAAACAGCTCTGAACTTTGATTCGTCCATCTAGAGAACCGTTTTCCAGAACTCTAGGGGCTTATCAGCATGTCTCCTTAGCAAATCTTAAGCCGTTTGGCTTTGTTTGCCTTGCTGAGAAATGGGCACTTCCGGGCAAGTTTGCTTATTCAACCCCATCGCTGCGAGACGGCGACGAACGGTTCGAGTCGGAAACTGATAACTGAAGGGTTTCCTGGATCTCGCGGACAGTTACCTTCGGGTTCTTCTTGACTTCGCGCATGATCTTTGGTGTCCGTTCTCGCATCCGTTTTTCCGCTGCCTGCCTCTGCCAGGAAGCGATCCACCACTGATCCGGCAAACGTTTTGGGCTTCTGGAAGAATTTTGCCAACCGCTGCCTTACTGATACTGTACTTCTTAGCGACAGCCCCGGTGCGGTTCACCGTTTGGCAACATCACGGTAACACCAATTTCTCGGATACGCAAGGAATTGCTCTTTGAAAGCACTGCGTTCTCCATTTTTTCAATTGAATCACATCGATCACGTATACAAAATGCAAACCAGAGTTGAGCCATTTGCTTCGAAACATGTATCGAAATATCAAAAACATAAACAATCGAAGAGGTCTTTCCAATGGAAACTTATCAGACACATCGATTTTGAAGTGGGCACTTTATTTTGTCACTGTTTTTTTTCAACACAAATTGATTTTTTCTCTTCTTAAGTAAAATTCCTTTTTTTTCCAGTATTCCATAAGTATGAAACTTAAAAGAATATATAAAATAAAATAAGAAGGAAAACTACACTGTGTTTACTTCAATTTGAACCAAGTAAATTAGAGAAATTGAAAAACGATGAGGTGGGCACTTTATTTTGCCTATCAGTGTATATAGGACTGTATCGAAAATAAGCTATTCACGCATTTTTTTGATTCTTTCAGATCATGTAAAATGATGTTCTGTTAAAAATCGATGATTTTATTGTGCAGTGTCCACCCGAACATTGCAAAGGCGGATGAAATAAATATAATCTTTTCACGAATTTGCAATTTTTGATCAGAAACTTTATCAACTTCCGGCAAATGTTTCATCACGTTGAATCAGTTCGATGCTAGTTACCACTTTATTGGCCAAATCACGTATCGGCATTGATTTGTTCTTCCTAATTAGTGACCTTTTTGATCAGTATGAGGTTGGAAGATCAGAGATCCGGATTTCTGTGTCTTACTAGATGTTCGTCAAAGAGCAGTGTTCGCAAAACTTGTTGCATGATGGATTTTACACTCGCGTGATGAATTTCAAATCGCGGCGCCAATTGTTGCACGAGTTACACCCTCTTCACGCTAGCCATGAGTCCAAAACATTAATTTTTACATCTTTACGCGCATTGACGACGTTGCGAAAATGAAGGGATTAAATCCGTGCAAACAAGTAAAGCAAATCAGTATTGATATTCAGCAACGCACTGGCATGCTTTGATGAAAATGTTAAATCCATCTACAAATATACGCGAGCAACATAGATGATGCAGATCTTTAAATATGTTGGAAAAATTTCTGGAAACAACTTCGGTTACGTTGTAACGGAGTTTCTCAAGTAAACAAACCGAACCTAATAAACAATTAATCATATCGTAGTGTAGAGATGTGTACTTAATTTAACGATGCTTACTTATACCTCGATCTAAAGCATTTTTCTCAATCAATCGGTTTTTTTGTCAGTTTAGAGTTCGCTTACTGCGTCCATTGATACGAACTTTGTGAAGTATATCCCTGTAAACTGCTATACGCGTTGGGCGAGCTGATCACCTATTTGTCTAGAATTGGTCAGCTGTTTGCCACACACGTTTCCAGTCTGGTATGATTTGGTTTGCGCAGGAACACAATACCTGACTCGCAACAGCCAGAAAATATCTCATTGGACTGTAAGCAAACCACTGCCAAGAAATTTGGATCTGCGCCTACTACAGCACACTACAGCTGAAAAATCGGATGCCCTGAAGCTTCGCTTCCGGGTAACTGAGAAGCGGCATATATCATTCTGAACCCAGCCAATGTTCTTCAAATGATATTCAGCTCGGACGGTGCCTGTTGCTGAGGCCAGATAGTAATGTAAAGAGAGCTCTCTTTAGCCAAGTTTTCATAGATATATACTTCAGTTATCTAAAACTATAGTTTAGGGGATAGGAACCGTTACACCGCCAAACATATAAATGAGGTTTCATATACTCCAAATCACGTAAAGCCAAAGTGTCTCGAACTGGTACATTTGGTTACCTACCGAGCGCAAAGAATCAGAAAGCTCAAATCTGACTCACGGTTGTCCAGACCTACAGAGATAGATGTCACCCAAGCCTCAACAGTATCAGCCGTACGTTCAAAATATAAAGAGATTGACATGAGGCGATGGCTATCTCAAGTCCTGTCGACCATCCATCTGCATGCAGATGGATCGGTCGAGGACTTCAGATAGCCATCGCCTCATGTCAATCTCTTTATAATTTGATACGTCGGCTGATACTGTTGAGGCTTGGGTGACATCTATCTCTGTAGGTCTGCACAACCGTGAGTCAGATTTGAGCTTTCTGATTCTTTGCGCACGGTAGGTAACCAAATGTACCAGTTCGAGACACTATGGCTTTACGTGATTTGGAGTATATGAAACCTCATTTATATGTTTGGCGGTGTAACGGTTCCTATCCCCTAAACTATAGTTTTAGATAACTGAAGTATATAACTATGAAAACTTGGCTAAGAGAGCTCTCTTTACATACACTGGCCTAGTAACAGGCACTGTCGAGCAGATATCATTTGAAGAACATTGGCTGGGTTCAGAATGATATATGCCGCTTCTGTTACCTGGAAACGAAACGCCAGAACATCTGATTTTCAGCTGTAGTGTATTGTATAGGCGCAGATCAAATTTCTTGGCAGTGGTTTGTTTACAGTCAATGAGATTTGGGCTTCCAAACCTGGTAAGGTGGTTGAGCTCGTAAACCAAATCATACCAGACTGGAAACGTGTTGTGGCAAACAGCTGACCACCCAACAAATAGTGATCAGCTCGCCCAATGCGTATACAGTTTACAGGGATATACTACAAAAGTTCGTATCAATGGACGCAGTAATGTTTAAACCCCCCAATAAAAAAAAAACCGATTGATTAGAAAAATATTTAGATTGAGGTATAAGTAAGCATCGTTAAATTAAGTACATCTCTACACTACGATATGATTAATTGTTTATTATGTCTTGTTTACTTGAGAAAATCCGAATTCACGTGTAATTGAAGTTGTTTCGAAATTTTCCAACATATTTAAAGAATGTATCAAACAATATATTCTCGCGTATATTTGTGATGGATTTAACATTTTCATCAAAGCATGCTATGCGTATGAATATCATCTTGTTTGTTTACTTGTTTGCACGGATTTAATCCCTTCATTTTCAAAACGTCGTCAATGCGCGTAAGATGTAAAAATTAATGTTTTGGACTCATGGCTACGTGAAGAGGGTGTAACTGTGCAACAATTAGCGAAGTGATTTGAAATTCATCACGCGAGTGTAAAATCCATCATGAACGAAGTTTTGCGAACACTGCTCTTTGATGAACATCTAGTAAGACACCAGAAATCTCGGATTTCTCGGATCTTCCAACCCTATACTGGATCAAAAAGTGTTGGCACTAATTAGGAAGAACAAATCAATGCCGATACGTGATTTGGCCAATAAAGTGGTAACTAGCATCGAGACTGATTCAACGTGATGAAACATTTGCCGGAAGTTGATAAAAAGTTTCTGATCAAAAATTCGCAAATTCGTGAAAAGATTATATTTATTTCATCCGGCCTTTGCAATGTTCAAGTGGAATTGCACAATAAAAAATCATCAATTTTTTAACAGAACATCATTTTTACATGATCTGAAAGAATCAAAAAAATGCGTGAATAACTTATTTTCGATACAGTCCTATATATACACTGATAGGCAAAATAAAGTGCCCACCTCATCGTTTTTCAATTTCTCTAATTTACTTGGTTCAAATTGAAGTAAACACAGTGTAGTTTTCCTTCTTATTTTATTTTATATATTCTTTTAAGTTTCACTTATGGAATACTGAAAAAAAAGGAATTTTACTTAAAAGAAAAAAATCAATTTGTGTTGAAAAAAAACAGTGACAAAATAAAGTGCCCACTTCAAAAATCGATATGTTCTGATAAGTTTCCATTGGAAAGACCCTTCGATTGTTTATGTTTTGATATTTTGACATGTTTTGAAGCAAATGGCTCAACCTGGTTTGCATTTGTATACGTGATCGCATTTGATTCAATTGAAAAAATGGAGAACGCAGTGCTTTCGAAAGCAATTCCCTTGCGTATCCGAAAATTGATTGTTCGTGATGTGCAAAACGGTGAATCGCACCGGGCTGTCGCTAAGAAGTACAGTATCAGTAAGGCAGCGGTTGGCAAAATTCTTCTGAAGCTTAAAACGTTTGGATCAGTGGTGGATCGCCCTGGCAGAGGCAGGCAGCGGAAAACGGATGCGAGAACGGACACCAAGATCATGCGCGAAGTCAAGAAGAACCCGAAGGTAACTGTCCGCGAGATCCAGGAAACCCTTCAGTTATCAGTTTCCGATCGAACTGTTCGTCGCCGTCTCGTAGCATAGGGGTTGAATAGCAAACTTGCCCGGAAGTGCCCATTTCTCAGCAAGGCAAACAAAGCCAAACGGCTTAAGTTTGCTAAGGAGCATGCTGATAAGCCCCTAGAGTTCTGGAAAACGGTTCTCTAGATGGACGAATCAAAGTTCGAGCTGTTTAACCCAAAGCGGCGGGTTCGTGTTCGCTGCAGATCGAGAGAGGAGCTGCAGGAGAGAATGTTTAAACCCCCCAATAAAAAAAAACCGATTGATTAGAAAAATATTTAGATCGAGGTATAAGTAAGCATCGTTAAATTAAGTACACATCTCTACACTACGATATGATTAATTGTTTATTATGTCTTGTTTACTTGCCCAGAAAATCCGAATTCACGTGTATTGAAGTTGTTTTGAAATTTTTCCAACATATTTAAAGAATGTATCAAAAACAAGTTATATTCGCGTATATTTGTGATGGATTTAACATTTTCATCAAAGCATGCTATGCGTATGAATATCATCTTCGTTTGTTTACTTGTTTGCACGGATTTAATCCTTCATTTTCAAAATGTCGTCAATGCGCGTAAGATGTAAAAATTAATGTTTTGGACTCATGGCTACGTGAAGAGGGTGTAACTGTGCAACAATTGGCGAAGTGATTTGAAATTCATCACGCGAGTGTAAAATCCATCATGAACAAGTTTTGCGAACACTGCTCTTTGGATGAACATCTAGTAAGACACAGAAATCTCGGATTTCCTCGGATCTTCCAACCCTATACTGGATCAAACAGTGTTGGCACTAATTAGGAAGAACAAATCAATGCCGATACGTGATTTGGCCAATAAAGTGGTAACTAGCATCGAACTGATTCAACGTGATGAAACATTTGCCGGAAGTTGATAAAAAGTTTCTGATCAAAAATTCGCAAATTCGTGAAAAGATTATATTTATTTCATCCGGCCTTTGCAATGTTCAAGTGGAATCTCGTACAATAAAAAATCATCAATTTTTTTAACAGAACATCATTTTTTTACATGATCTGAAAGAATCAAAAAAATGCGTGAATAGCTTATTTTCGATACAGTCCTTATATACACTGATAGGCAAAATAAAGTGCCCACCTCATCGTTTTTTCAATTTCTCTAATTTACTTGGTTCAAATTGAAGTAAACACAGTGTAGTTTTTCTTCTTATTTTATTTTATATATTCTTTTTAAGTTTCACTTATGGAATACTGAAAAAAAAGGAATTTTACTTAAAGAGAAAAAAAAATCAATTTGTGTTGAAAAAAAAACAGTGACAAAATAAAGTGCCCACTTCAAAAATCGATATGTTTTCGATAAGTTTCCATTGGAAGACCCTTCGATTGTTTATGTTTTGATATTTTGACATGTTTTGAAGCAAATGGCTCAACCTGGTGCATTTGTATACGTGATCGCATTTGATTCAATTGAAAAAATGGAGAACGCAGTGCTTTCGAAAGCAATTCCCTTGCGTATCCGAAAATTGATTGTTCGTGATGTGCAAAACGGTGAATCGCACCGGGCTGTCGCTAGAAGTACAGTATCAGTAAGGCAGCGGTTGGCAAAATTCTTCTGAAGCTTAAAACGTTTGGATCAGTGGTGGATCGCCCTGGCAGAGGCAGGCAGCGGAAAACGGATGCGAGAACGGACACCAAGATCATGCGCGAAGTCAAGAATAACCCGAAGGTAACTGTCCGCGAGATCCAGGAAACCCTTCAGTTATCAGTTTCCGATCGAACTGTTCGTCGCCGTCTCGTAGCATAGGGTTGAATAGCAAACTTGCCCGGAAGTGCCCATTTCTCAGCAAGGCAAACAAAGCCAAACGGCTTAAGTTTGCTAAGGAGCATGCTGATAAGCCCCTAGAGTTCTGGAAAACGGTTCTCTGGATGGACGAATCAAAGTTCGAGCTGTTTAACTCCAAAGCGGCGGGTTCAGTGTTCGCTGTAGATCGAGAGAGGAGCTGCAGGAGCGCCACATCCAAGGCACGATGAAGCATGGAGGAAGAAATGTGATGGTCTGGGGGTGTTTTTCGTGGGGTGGAGTGGGAAGCATTGTGAAAATCGACAGGATAATGACGGCAGATTCTTACACCAACATCCTGCGAGAAAATCTGAAGGTTTCGCTGATCCAGACGGGCCTCGAAGAGAAGTTCGTATTCCAGCAGGACAACGACCCGAAGCATACTGCCAAGAAGACCAAGTCTTTCTTCCGATCTTGTCGTATCAAACCGCTGGAATGGCCTCCACAAAGCCCGGACTCAATCCCATCGAGAATTTGTGGGCGATTCTCGATGCCAGGGTTGACAAAACTGGTGTTACCAATAAAAATAACTATTTTGAAGCCCTGGAGCGCGCCTGGGAAGAGCTAGATCCACAGCACCTAAAGAACCTGGTCGAGAGCATGTCGAAAGCGCCTGCAGGAGGTCCTGAAGGCCAAAGGAGGACACATCAATTATTGAAATGCTTTTATTTTACATTAATTTATGTTTTCTGTAGCCTAAATGAACTGGGCACTTTATTTTGTCACTGTTTTTTTCAACACAAATTGATTTTTTCTTTAAGTAAAACTCCTTTTTGCAGTATTCCATTACTGAAACTTAAAGAGAATATAAAAAATAAGATAATAAAAAAAATACAATGTGTTTACTTTAATTTGAACCAAGTAAATGAGAGAAATTGAAAAAACAATGAGGTGGGCACTTTATTTTGCCTATCAGTGTACAGAACAAAACAAATACAGAATACCAAAATATGGCGCACAGTAGCTGGCACAAACAAACAAAAGTTGACATTAAAATGAAACTAGTAACCTTTCAAGGTAGTCCATGATTTTGTATATTTTCCCATAAACCCTTTTTTATATTGCCTTCATTGTATCGATATTTTAGTTGCAGTCTATTTTAAATAGGCTATTAAAAATTAAAATATTTATTTAAAAAAAAGGACTCAAAAGAGATCCATTTTATGTCAGAAAAAAAGAACCAAACACCTTCACATCAAAATAAATTGTCAATAGTTAGTATGACCTTATTTCGCTGTATTGCTTTTCATCAAATTTCTAGGATACTGTGAATTCAAATCATCTCAAACCTTTTGCAGCGTGTTTGAATGGTGTTGCATGGATCATTTTTGATCACATGGATTATCTGGTAGTTTTGTTTCGTGTATAAGCTATGTCAATGAAAATGTTAAAACCATGAAATTTAAGGAATGACTTACATAATATTCTGGTTTTGTTTGCGGATGGATTTTTTATTTATATATTACCGGCATCTGAGCACTAGTCTGGGACAATTTAAATTCCAGTTCCTTTATGACATTCTGAAGCCCTAATTGTGCAAAAAATTAGCTCGATCAGTGATGATGTTAGTTCGCTCACGGCAGGCTATGAAAATTGAATAGAAGTAGTTTGAAATTGAGACCATCCCATATTGAGTATGTGAAGCGAAAGTGCCAGCCAAGGATCAACTTTCTCTGCACAATTACCGGGACCTGGTGGGGAGCGCATCCGCAAGATCTTCTAACGTTGTACCGGACAACGATTTTGTCGGTTATGGAATACGGTAGTTTTTGTTTTCAGTCAGCGGCTCGGTCGCACTTCATTAAACTGGAACGTATTCAGTATCGGTGTCTTCGTATCGCGTTAGGTTGCATGCACTCGACTCACACCATGAGTCTTGAAGTGCTGGCTGGCATGTTGCCACTCTCGGATCGGTTTACAGAATTATCTCTCCGGCTCCTCACCAGGTGTGAAGTTATGAACCCCAGGTGATCGAAAATTTTGAGAAGCTTCTTGAGTTGAATCCTCAAACGCGCTTCATGACTTTGTACCATTTGTACATAACACAGGATGTCAGCCCTTCGCCGAACATTTCCAATCGTGTTTGCTTCTCCGATTTCGACAGTTCGGTTCATTTTGATTTATCCATGAAGCAGGAGCTTCGTGGAATCCCAGAGCATCATCGTCCTATGATTGCTCCGGTGATATTTGCTGCAAAGTTTGTCCAAGTTGATTCCACTAAATCGTTTTTCACTGACGGATCTTTGATAGAGGAGTCAGCAGGCTTTGGAATATTTAATGAAATTTATAGCGCCAACCGTAAACTTCAAGCTCCTTGTACCGTATATGTCGCTGAATTAGCGGCAATACATTTAACGCTAGAAATTGTTGCCTCATTAACACCGGATCAGTACTTCATTTTCACGGATAGCCTCAGTTCTATAGAGGCTATTCGCTCATTGAGGTCGGTAAAGCACTCCTCGTATTTTCTCATGAAAATACAGGAGCTTCTAAGTGCTTTATCTTCGCGTTATTTTATCATCACCTTTGTGTGGGTCCCATCTCATTGTTCAATTCCGGGCAATGAGAAAGCGGACTCGCTTGCAAAGGTGGGCGCTATGGAAGGCGATATTTGTGATCGACAAATCGCCTTCAACGATTTTTCCTATTTTTCGTCAACAGTCACTCGTCAGCTGGCAGTATAAATGGAGTGAAGGAGATTTGAGGCGATGGCAACATTCTATAATCCCAAAGGTGTCGAAAAAATCTTGGTTTAGGGGGATGGATGTGGGTCGAGACTTCATTCGTGTCATGTCTCGTCTCATGTCCAATCATTATTCTTTGATCGCTCATTTATACCGGGTTGGGCTGAACGACAGCAATCTCTGTGAATGTGGACAAGGCTATCAGGACGCAGATCACGTTATTTGGTCTTGTGCTGAACATCGTGAAGTCAGATCGGAGCTTTATGATTCCCTTCGGGCTCGAGGTAGACAACCCAATGTGCCAATTCGAGATATTTTGGCTGTACGTGATTTGGAGTACATGAAACTCATTTATGTGTTTTTGACTAGCATTAGCATTAGATTGTAGTTAGTTTAACCTGTATGTTTAGTTTAAGCTTTTTTTTTTATCTGTGTATGTGTGTGTGTTTTTTTTTCTTTTTCAAAAAATATTCAAGTCAAAAGAAAACCATAAATTGTATAGTTATAAGTGTTTCAATAATTTAGAATTTAAATTTAATGTGTTATGTAAACCATACTTTAAATTCCCACCCCCTTTCCCATCCGTAATTTGTAATTCCTATTAATCTCGAGACGGCCGCGAGTAATCAGTTTTATCCCCCTAACTTTAGTTTTAAGACAAATGATGTATAAAAACATGAAAATTTGGCTCTGTAAAGTTGATTCGACAAATAAATGATTAATTAAAAAAAAAAAAAAATTGAGGCCAGTCAAGGTGGTGCATACGATCATGCCTTGACCTATATACATATACCTATATACATATATAGATGCTTGGTAAAAGTTTGAATCATAAAATCGGGTGAAGCGGAACAAAGTTCACCGGGTCAGCAGTAATTTTATATTCTTATATATATACATATATATATATATATATATATATATATATATATATATATATATATATATATATATATATATATATATATATATATATATAGACAAATCAAGATTCCAGAAGATTGTTTACTTTTTAGTTGTAGTAGTATTACAAATTATGAATATCAGTTTAGTGTAACAAGTTTTTTTTCAAGTCTCTAACACGGTGAACATAATTATTTTAATGTGCCCGGTTGACTCTAAGGTCTGCTTTAATTCTTGGTAAATTCGAGAAGATCAACCAGATGTCGATTTTTCGAAATAACGATTTTAATTTTTGGAATCAAAATCACTCAATTTATATTTTTGAAGAATACAGAGGTTGAGTGATAGCCAAAAAATGCTTGGTTGAGTACGGGTCCTCACTCAATCGATTATGTGGCCAAATCAAGTAAATCTGGTTGAAAATCCGTGTAAGTCTTTAACGGCTCTTTCCACCATCATTAGATGGTAAGTGATCCAAGCACCTTCCGGTAGTTCGTAACCTGCCCAGCTGTCCATAAAATGTGTCCCATAAGATAGCGCTTGGTCACGACAGGTCGCCGTACATCATTCGGCTCCCACTCGTTCTAAGTAATTGTTTTAATTGTTTTGACGAAAGCTAGATTTCTTGTTTAGATTACCGCGACTCAGGTGAGAAGCCGTAATTTAACCTTCTTTATGTTCCACCTACGGGTTGTACCGGCCAACAACACAGGCCGGGACGCGGACCGTTGCCTATATGCATGCAACCACACTGGCATGGAGAGCAGACTTGAAGGAAGGCATGAACACTTCGAAGCGCCCCTTCTTATTTCGTACCGGGAGAGTTTAAATTAAATTTCCGCTTTGCCCAAACGGCGCGAGCGCGCTTCAAAACACTTTGGACCTGCAAATTGGGAAGACGGGGTAAGGTGGTGTTGATGAAAATAATTAGTTTTATATTAGGGAAACATCGAAATTCAACAACAATCTGGTTAATAATAAGCAATTGTCAGTAATAATCCATAATAGTGATTGATTTAATAATCACAATTTAGCCAAAGGCAACTAAACGGCATTTGCTAAGAGTTGTTTCTACCGAAAAGCTATACCTTCTTGGAAAATTTATAGAAGTATAAGTATTAATCAGGTGGTATAATAGTGTAACATATGCTCCATAAGCAGCGCCCCCTTCCGGTGATGGAAATAATTGTTAAACCAAAATTTACTCACACTGCCACCAACCAAGTTATCAAAGTTATTTTCGAAATGTATCTTAGGCCATGTGATACTCTATTCGGTCGTCATTTATCAACAATTTACAACATTTATCGAGATTGATTGTAATCCTCGGATAGCCATCTCACCCCACCCTCCTTTACATAAAATGGAAACCAACTCATTCAAAACAATTTCTTAGGGCACCTTTCCCCCTAACCGCGCAAACCGCGCCTAATCGAAATTCACTTTTGGACTGTTTGTACACACTGACCACTCATCTGACCACCCTCCAACGAACGATATTTTTTGCCTTCTTTCTTCGTAGCTCAAACCTCAAACACAGCAGCGGCCTGACCAAAGCTAACCTAAGTGCTTTTGTTTGCTTCCTCAATGTGCACACGAGGCAGAGCGAGGTTCTATTATTCGATGCTTACTTCGATCAATTAGCAATTTTCACGTTTGTTGATCCTCTCATCCTAACCGCCTCCACCCCAACTGCACTGCGGGATATGGACACTCAGCTGCTTGGGGCTGACGGTTGGATGAATACTATATGATGGGAACTCAGCTGAATGCACTTCGTCACGCGGAAGATTCGTATCGTTCACCACCGGAGAGGAGACGGGTCATTTCAAAACTCCCGTCGCTAAATAAAAATCAACAAATCATTGTCTTACGCGGGTCGACACGGAGCGGTTCTGGTGGCTAATGCCTAGATCCTCCTTTGTTTTTGATGACTCGAATGAGCCTCCCCCTCGGTTGCGAGCGATGTCTCGAGATCGTTGTCACAGGGTACATGTTTACAGTTCGTACCATGCAGGCAGGTACTTTGAATGTGTAGGGTTGACAGCGCAGTAACGAAACGGTAATTTTGCATGACGTATGACTCGATTTGCGGAGGATGACACGATGCTAATTCGAGTCGTTAGCTTCTACCAGTCACATGTTTGCCTATGTGCACATGTGGTGGGTGGGCAGCAGCAATCGCGACATGTCAGTGGGTAATTGGTGGTTGCGAACTGATTTTAGGTTTCCGGGATCGAAGCTGTTTTGTCGGAATCGCGTCAAACTACGCTTGAATGAGCTTGAAGTTTGTCTCTTGCGATGCGCCTCTATCATTAAATCTCTTCCGAATATAATGTTTGAAATTGAATTACAAATCACCGCCAATCACTGCTCAGCTTCTGTGCTGCATTTTCACCACCATAATCATTGACTATTCCTCTCCCCCAGTAGAAAGGAACAACATTACCGCACAGCGAAGAAAGGCGCTGAAGTCCAGCAGACAGAATTATCCAAATCGTTGCTACTTTTTCTACCAGGCGGCATGTTCTCGTGCCCCTTCTAATGAACTTAAGAAATTGATACAATTTTATTACTCACGATCTAGGGTGGTTTGAACTCCATCAGAGACCATACCGCCCTGCAGCGCGTTGCGGTTTTCGCTTTGTCAGGGTGCGACGGACCAAAATGAATCATGATTCATTCATATTTATTACCCGGCGCTTTGTCTTTCTTTCCGAAGCAAACCTGCAAACCTGATTCGAATACCATGGCACATGGTTATAAAATTGACATTTTCCCACATGAGAGCACATTGAGAGGGGATCATGGCGATTAGCTGATGGAGATGGAGGCGAGGCTGTAGACCAACAAAAAAAAATGTACTCGAACAATCCGGTGCAGTTTGATGGAGATTGATTAACTATTTGACAGGTCTGGTATTTTGAGGAGTCGATCGGTAGTGGGTTATTATTAATAGGGTTTGCAACCCAGACCCAGACGGGCTATTGTTCGTCGCTAGTGAATTGAATAAATTGAATTTATAAGATTTTGAAGTGGACTTCCTCATTCAATTGATCACGTTTAATAATGCCTTAGGATTTGTACAATTGACTCTATTCCATGGAATAAATTTATGAATTCATACGGTTTGGCTATTTACTCAGTTCCTTAGCTGTCTTCTCCTTGTTTGATTTTTTAATATTTCGATCGGATTATTTCAAGTATCTAAGGTTGTTTACAAGCTGTATTTATTGAATTTGTATCATGCGTGGGATTTCGTTTTTTTTCAAGTGGATAAACAAATTTTTAGGGAGGCAAACCAATGCAAGGTTTCGATCTTCTGTGTGTATCTTTTGCGATGCTTTTCTAACGAAAAGAAACGACTCAAATCTCAAATGTTTATATAATAGTATTCATAAAGTCATCTCCATGTTTTGTCTTCTACGTGTTTGAACTTCTCCATAGTTTATACGTAGAATCTTCAGTTTAAACACCAAATGTGTTTCCTATCCATATTGTGTCTTTGTATCATTCCAATTTGTGTCATTAACAAATCATATGTTACCTCAATTGCGTCACTACAAATCTTCTTCAATGTCCAGAATACCAAAACCTCAACAATTTACCAAGATAATTTAGAAGATAATTTGTTTCCTTTACGGTAGAATTGTTAGCTCCTTTATGTCGAATAAATGTATTATTATCTTCTTTTTAACTAATTTTCTACTTATTTCTTTTGAATCCGACGATCTAATAACTTTTCAAGTAATACGTTTAAACCTATAGTGTCTGTATTATCCAGAGTTATAAGTAGTCATTTCCCAGCCCAGCAGGCCGCCCAGCCCTGGGCTGTCGAACAACTGGAGGGTAGACGATGGCTACAACCATACAACATACGACCACTCTACTGTGCCATACAACCATATCTAGGAACGGCAAACGGCAAAGGGATGGGAGATCACCAGTGTATTGGTACAACTCAACAATTCTGGCCGATCGCCGAATAGGATACAGAGACCGCGGTTGGACTCGGAAAGAACGAGGCGCCGAGTGGTGTTAGTTGCCGCCAAGGCTACGCTAAAGAGGGAAAAAATGCCAGCAGACGAGCCTGCTTCGAGGGCCTGTGTTCGAGGGTCAATGCAAACCCATGGGGTGACGCTGGTAATGACCAAAACCAAAAGTGCAGAAGCTTCAACCAAGCGTACCATTACCAGCGTTTCAGTATTCCAGACCATAACGCTCGGAAATGGCAACGGGAGATGGAAGCGGTACCGTGAAGAAAACGGACGACGCGACGGTTACGAATGATGAGCTCATTGTGATAGAAAAGTCACTAAAGGTAAGCAAAGCGCCAGGGCCAGATGGCATACCGAACTTGGCCGCCCAGGCGGCTATTCTGCTGGCTCCCGAAATATTCAGGGTGGTGACCCAGACAACCACAAGTCGTATAACAGAGTTCAAATAGTATCGTATATTCCTTTATTGTTAGTCAAAATCGCAATTAATTGTGGCCTTTATCGTATTATGTTTAAGTTAAATCGTCAAGAGTGCATATTTTCGACTTCAATACGATGTGTCATTTATTCATCGTAGTGCGTCACGAACTAAATCGGATATACAACGCTAACCTTTTAAATCGAATTTGTTATTACATATTCAATCGCATACGATATCAAATCAACTCGTTTAAGAAAACAATCGAATTTGCACGTATATGGCCTCCACTTATGCATGTTTAAGCCATATTTTTGCATTCTATACGATTTGTTTACTTACATATATGTTTGTATATCATGAAAACAATTTGCAATATACGTGCATTTTGGTTGTCTGGGGATGCAAAGATGTCTGGACGAAGGCGTCTTTCTGGACTCCTGGAAACGCCAGACGCTAGTATTGCTTCCGACGACAGGGAAGCCACCGGTTGATCCATCGGCATACCGTCTGATACGCTTGTTGGATATGACGGGTAAGGTGCTCAAAAGGTTAATCCTCAACACGATGGCGAAGTACATAGAGGGTGCGAACGGCCGTCTAATAATCAGTTTGGCTTCCGTAAAGGGAAGTCAACGGCGTATGCCATCATGACGGTCACAAAGACGGTGAAAATCCTTCCCAGGAGGTGGAGAGTTCGCTCATGTGCAGTAGTCACCCTGGGTGTGAGAAATGCGTTCAAGGCTATTTCCAACACGCTCCAGCGTCTCCGGGTTCCAGTACAGGATTGTTGGCAACAACTTCCAGAATCGGGTACTGGAGTACAGCACTGCGGTGGGTCTGGAACCTGTTCAAGTCACCGCAGGAGTTCCACAAGGTTCAATCCTGGCTCGGATGCTCCATAGCACGATGTATTACGAAGTGTTGAGGTTGAAGTTTCCAAACAGGGTAAAAGTAGGCAGTTTTTCGGAGGACAACACTCTAGAAGTACATGGAGAGTGCATAGAAGAGGTGAGTTAACGGCCACGCAATGTATTGACTCCATTGCCGAGGAATGGACGCGCCCCAGGAGGCTGGAATCAGCCCATCACAAAACAAAGAACTGCAGGAAACTGCACAATGTCCTCGAAGTGTTCTTTGAAATATTTGGGAGTTATGATCGAAGACAAGCTGCCCTTTGTCATCCACGTTAACCACGCCTGCAAGAAAGCCTCTATGGCTATATTGGCATTATCCTGGCATGATGTCGAATAGCTCAGCGGTACAAGAGAGCAAACGAAAGTTCCTGGCCAGCGTCACACTGTCCATACTGAGGTATGGGAGTCCGGCATGGGTCATAGTATTAAGTACTACCTTGGCAAGCTCGAAAGTACGCACAGGCCAATGTGCCTGAGAGTGGTCAGCACATACCGTATGGTGCCACAAGACGCGGTCTGCGTATTAGCGGGGATGATGCTCATTGGAATCATCATAAAAGAGGATTTAAGACGTAAATTTTTAAAGCAAAGAAGTCGTTTGCGTACGTTACCGTAAATTCTGTTTATTTTTCATAACTCTAATATGGATATTACTGAATATTACTGAATATTATGAAAGCAATGCCAGATTATGAACTCATATAATATTTATAAAATTCCCTTCCCTTTGCTTTACACATGACAACAACAACTGATAACCTACCGACTCAAGAAGAAATTTAAAGTTTTTAAGATACCAAAACGACGAAATGACAACTACCAGGTATAACACAAACACATCACATTTAATTTCACATTACAGACACATCTCTAAGGCTCATGTCAACGCTGTTCTACTTTGTTTGGGCTGATATAGTGTACAACTAGATCTGAAACAAGCCATTCCCAATGCAGTGTTGCAATTCTACTTTTCGAGCAAATTATTGCATCTGCTGGAAACCCTGTTCTATTTTCACAGTGATTTGAAACACGGAACAAACAACATTGTTTAAAATTGGTTTTCTTTGTAATTGTGCCAGCTGTTATGATTGATGCTTGTCAAATTTGCGTTTTTCGGTTTGTTTTGCAACTGATATTTGTAAACAGGAATAAATGAGCAACCAATCTTTTAAAACAGCGCATTGTGATTAACGTGTTCGAGTTTTATTTTTGACAGTTCCAAATATTAAAACTGCAAGGTATAGTAAAACTTAGGTATAATAAAACGAAGACAAACACTACACACATCTAAGGTACACACAAATCTACCATAAATACTAGATACACGGCGATGTACTCTTCAGTGTTGAGCACTCGACACTGAAGATGTCTGTAAGTCGCAGACGAAATAGGCCTATCTGTCAAAGGATAAGTACACAGAAAAAAATAAGCAATTTTAAAAAGCGCGTAAAATTTCCGCTCGTGTAATTCCAAGCCAAAGGAGCGTAAACAACGATATTGTTTGCAATTTTTCATGCAACAGGCTTGATTCAGGCATTATCTGGCTTAAATTTACATGAAATATCTCATTATGTTCTACCAAATCTAGCATGCCCTCTATGTGCATTAGATAACGCAGAAAATTTAGTGTTTCTTTTTATCTGTGTATTCTATTGTTGAATTTAATGGAATTTGCTCGTGTTTACTGGTGATAGTTTGAAAATGTAATTAAGTTTGTATTTTTTTATTCAAACAAAATTAAAGTGTTATTTCATATTGAACAAGTTTGTCGATTCCAACCGTCCTACTAATACGCTCGTAAAAGTGTTTTTCGAAAAGTATTTTTGGAAAAAGTTAAGGCCTTTTGTTTGTAAGTTCGTAATGTTTATGATTTTTCCTTTCTATGCATCACTATGCATCTTCTCTCTTTCTCTCTCTCTCTCTCTCTCTCTCTCTCTCTCTCTCTCTCTCTCTCTATTCTCATTTTCTTTTTTTATCATTTCCGAATCATCTTGTTTGACAGTTTGAGGTTCACACATCAGCCATTTAGTGCCATGTGGCGCTTGAGTTACCGTTAGTGTAAATGGTTACAAGGAGCTGTTTGGGCGATCACGGTTAATATTCAGCTTATCTGTACACTGAATCCAATTCAAATGATATTATTGCTTGGATTGACATCCAGCGATTTAATAAATATTAGGTCATTTTTCACATTTATCAAAATAGTCCTCGCATCAAATATGGTTAAAATTGCAAAAGTCAAACAAAACAACAACAAAAAATAAATTGTGGTTAGTACCCGAAATAAAACCAATCAAAATAATTAGCAAACTACAAAGCATACATCTGCTGCTGCTGCGTCGTCCCGACAAAATGCTCATCGCATATGGAGACACATCTCCACGGATCAACTCTTCCTCGGAGGATGCCATCTTCGGTTTCGGTATCAATTCCCGCCTCTCACTGTAAACCTGCAATTGTAGAATAATGCACATTCGTCAGAATAGATTCCATTGAAGCAAGTTACATCTAAGTACCGATCCCACGGACACCAACTCGTAGCTTCCATTCATCTATTCCAGCAAGATCCGTGACCTCAATCTTCCATACCTTATAGCATAAATCAGTCAAGTTTCACACCACACACTAGGCCAAGAGGTCCAACATCCCAATGCCGCATCCAACCCATCTCACAAATCCAGTCGATAAGCGCACACAACCGCATCATCCGCAACTTGGCCAGAAGCGGCCACATCGACTTACATAACCCCGTCAACCCTGGAACTTGATCAGAGGGGGCAAAAGCACGTTTTGATGCTCACCAGAGCCGCCCATCCAGAGTCAAACGAGCCACACCGGGTTGATCCTAGTTACCAACCAACCCAGAAGCGAAATTCGCCGCACTTCGCTTGCAATGGGAACTAGGGCTTCACGAATGCAAATCACATTCATTTCATTTTTCTCTTTCGTTTAGGGCCGCCGACACCACCGCCTTTGACGTCCGCAGCCAGCGACCAACAACGTGACTAATGAGAGAATAGTACGTGTGTTCTGTTTTTTCTTTGTATTAATTTCGGACGGTTTCGTATTTCACGCCCTACACTCGACTCGGTACCCACCTTTGGTCTCACAGCTTTCGGTCGGTTGGCCTATGGTGCAGGATAAAACCTCCTCCGGAACCAATTTAATTAACGCTTTCGGAACGCCTAAGCCACCAGCTGATCGGTCTTAAACGCGTTGAACGATCGGGAAATTGGCGTTCGAAAATTGCAACCAGCCCCACCGTCCGCGGCCGTTTCGTTTTGATTAATCATCGTGCACAATTCTCTGGATTTGCACTTTATGTGTACGTGAACTGTGCCTCCTCCTAAAACGACGCGTGGAGGAATGTGAACCAGAACCGTGTCTGGTATTTTAATGGTGAAGCAGTAAACTGCTTATTGGTACAGGCGCAGAAAAAAAAAGTGCACTCGAGATCCCCAGTTTTTGCGTGGTTTGTTCTCACCCAAGTAAGGATCGATCGCAAAAGGAAACAACTAATCAATTAAACGCACACACTCGATAGCCGATTATGGCGAATTGGACGGGCACAAACGTTACGGAAAATGCGAGAAATGAAGCAGAACGATTGTTCAAAACTGGACGGCTGACTGGCAGAGTGGTCAAAATATTGACGGCTGGGTGCCAAATTCAATAGAAGTTGGAGTGTTTTGTATCCAACAGTAAGAAACGATTGCTGATTTTGCAAGTGGCACGAACAGTTGAACTAATTGAGACACTACCGTCCAAAAAAGGATGTCCTCAAATTGACCTTACTGATCGGACGCCTGCTAGGCGTTGGATGGAGGGAGACTTGTTGCCAATGGTTGTTCATGGTGGTTCTTAAAAGTGGCAACGGTTTCCACTGGTGGATGTTGGCATGATTATAATTGAAGGTGGTTGCCCAGATCAGAATTGTTGATATCTCATTTTCAGGAGATCTTACAGGAAAACTTACAGGCGTTATTTTATGATTTCGTTTCATTTAACGGTGAAAATATACAAAATGTTGTCAAATAATATTATACTCTCAGTTTAGGTCAACCAGAAAACCCCTGGACCGGAAACGAAAACCAAATCTAGGTACCACCAACGTTTCTTTCCTGTGCAGCAGAAGCTTAAATTATGGTTAAAATACCCGAGTATGCATTGGAAATTCCATAGAGTTTTTTTCTTCAATTTTCACTTGTGTGTTCATGTTCTTGGCAACGAATCTTGCCTTATACTATGTGATTGCTGCAATTTGTTTTATAGGTTGTGCTTCCTATTGTTTGTCTCCCGTTTCTTATGTTTTCGGTGCTCCATTCCGCAGCCAGTAAAAGTGTTATAAGAAATTAGTTCAGTTGAGTATCGCTTCGATTTGCTGAATATGATTGTGATGAGAGAACCTACATTTTTAGATAAATTACTGAGGTATCCTCCAAAAAGTTGACCAGCAAGGTAACCGGATCTGCGAAAGTTGGCTTCCTCTAAGCGAGCCGTTAAGGAGTGAAGTTGCCTAGGAAAATCTGCATAGTCGTCAGAGCAGCCTTGTTGATGACGTACTTTAAAGTACACACGGGATCAGGTCCCTAGTTTTCTGAGCACAAACCTCAAATACTATTAGGACTTCAGGCGTGAAATTTTCAAGAATCTTTGCTCCACTGGAGCATCCATTGGTTGCCAATTTGAGCGTTGTTTTGTTTTGTTTTGTTTGTGATTTTTAGTCTTAAAAATCGTGCAGTAGCAATAACCTTAAGCTATAAATGATGTGGAAAAATGACCCCTCCACTTAATTGTTAAAGCCATCTTCAATATTCTCAACGTTTGTCGGGCTTGAATTATTTCAGAGATTTTAACAAATTAGGTTTCTTGCATGCCCATCTGTCCAAAAATTGCCCATTTCTATTGTTTACACGGTGTTCAATAAGTTCGAATACAAGTTTTCATCATTTGCGTAGGTATGCGCCATGTACATATTCTGCATTGGTATTGGTGTCAGCTTTAGCTTCATTCATACGCTACCGAATGTGCGCGGTGTTGACATTCTGTTGGTTGTTGTTCGTTTGTTACGCGCGATGAAAGAGTATCGGGACTTCATAGTTAAGCGTTTTTGAACGGTGAGCGACCAGCGATATATTCCGGCTGCTGAAATCGCATGGGGTCAAGCGGAACTTTGTCTACGACCATCAGGCGATACCGGGAGACGTCCTCGACCAATGACCGTGCGAGATCCGGTCGGCCGCGTTCAGCGGGGACGCCACAGGTCATCAAGATCGTGAGGAGCGAATTCGGCGCAAGAGAACCGCTCAATCCGGAAAACGGCTGCAGATCTCAACGTTTCCATTGGAACCGCTCACCACATCACCGGGACCTTGGTTTCAGGCCTTACAAAAAACGTAAGGTCCATGGCGTTTCGGAGGCTACCAGCAAAAAGCGGTTGGATCGAGCTAAGAGGATCCTCTCTCGGCACGCTGGTCAGGAGTTTGTTTTCGGACGAGAAACTGTTCGTGCTGCAGCAGCACGCACTGATGTACAAAATGACCGGGTGTGGGCGCCATCGAGGGACGGCATTCCTGAATCCAATATAAACATCCCTCGGTTCCAAAGTGCCGCGTCGGTGATGGTTTGGGAGGCGAGTATGCAAACGTGGTAAGCTACCCTTGGTGTTTATTGAAAAAAACGTCAAAATCAACGCGGCGTACTACAAAGCCGAGGTTTTGGAAAAGGTTATTGCCCCAGTCTCCGAAGCCTCTACGGCGATGAGGCACTACGTGTTCCAGCAGGACGGTGCACCAGCCCATACGGCAAATGTGGTTCAAGCCTGGAGGAAAAGGAGTACAAAGGGGGGGTCATTCCAAGAGAAATGTTATAAACGTTCCTTGTAACATAGCTTTCAATAACATAAATCCAAAAAATAAAAAAACATGTTTTCATTTTTTTAACAAATTTTGAAAGTGTATCCGAACTTATTGATCACCGTGTACAAGGTTAGTCAAGCGGATATGAAAATAGAATTATGTGTTATATATTTGCTTGGATACGTTTACAAAGACGTTTGGCAGCATATATCGCAAAAACCATACAACTTCTTTTAAACCGTCAGAAATTTTCGAGGGGTATTGATGTAATGTAGGTCTATAAGCTTCAAATTGTGTCTTCGTACAACTTTTCGTCCTGATTTTATAATTTAAGGCATTGTCAGTTGTATTCGCTTTATCCAACCTAAAATTTCACAAAACGAACCAGACCTCAAACTGCTTCGAAACACTTAAGAGATTTTTACATATGATTTATTAGATGATCGATAGTGAAAACATAAAAGTTCACTCTGCACAAGTTTTGTACCTTTGGTTTGTGTTTAGATGAGCCATTCATTTGCATAGAAAATTTTACCACTAACAACATTTTAACTAAGTTGTCCAGACAACAGGCCATAATTGGGAACAAAGAAAAATAAGTCTTATCTTTGTAAGGATTTCAGCAGTCACCATCTTTGCATGGATTTCAGCATGAGCATGAGCATGATTGACCACCCGAGGTTGCTACTCCATTGTTGTCAGATCAGCTGTTATTACACAGAGAACCAACAAACAGAACAGACTAACAATACAAGCGCCGGCTCCACCCGAATGCAGGTCAAGTAAGGAAAGGTTAGGAATATGTTGACGTGATACTCGCTTTATTGGAAGCCGAGAACATCTCTGCACTTTCACAAGAAACCACTGGGATTTTGGAGAACAGGATTGAGTAGCAGCAGGGTTCATTTCGTGAAATATTTGAAAATTATTATTCATTTCCGATTTAAACCGATTTTACAGTAAGGATGCTTTTGAGGCCACTCACAAGAGTGATTGTGGTTTTTCATTTTGAAAACAAATTGATTTTTAGCAATGCTGAAAAGCCGATTTTGACCAGTTTAAACCAACCGATCTTACCCGGCGAACCTCGACTTCTCATGCTCACTCGACCACTCGCGCAACGAACAATAGGCAACCGAAACAATAGACAAAACGCTACGCCCGATAACAAAATATTGCGGAACAAAGTATCGACACAACCATTTCAACCGATTCAACTGATGGTAGACCCAAACTTATTAAAAATAAATTTTATTTATATACAATAGATACAATCATACAATGGAGATACAATGGGTAACAATTACCCGTCTTGCTCCTCGTCCTTGAGAGCACTTACTACCACACAAAATAATAATTCGATAGAATCATAGACTAGCTAGGCTCATCTAATTAGTAAAATTTTGGTACGTGAAGCATAGAATTTGACGTCTTTAAAATCTGAAAACACTGTGTCGTAATTCCTCGCCACTTGATTAAAGCGACTAAAGAGCGTAGGCGTAATAACAAACAAGATGCCCGAATGTCATAATTTAACAGTGAGTTTCCATTGCTGGCAGAAGACTCAAAACATATTTCTGCGTATATTGTGTAAAAAAGTTGAGCACTGCATAGTTTTACAAGATGCGAGCATTATGAATGGATTGGTGGAGCTTTCTATGGAAACTAGGGTATGATTTTCGTATTCCAATCTTCATCTCCTATTTTTTCAGTTTCGTGATTTTGGAATACCGTCCTATTAAAATGTTAGCCTAGAATTGGAAATTAACGCTTGAAAATTGTTACATTATGACTAATAGTCGAAAGCTACAAGGTGACGTGAATTTACAGACAAGCGGGTAGTAAAGGTACACAAGATCTTATCAACCTTATCTTCTTATTGGCAAACAGGCGTAGTTTTCGACTCTTACAAAAAGCGATTACGATCTTTAATTCAGAACTATTTCAATCTCTCTTGTTTTTCTGTCCCACTGACACTAGCCCTTCGATTAGCGACAATAGAAGCCGGTTGCTGTCAAAAATACAATAACAAGCAGCAAACAGTGGCAAAGCAACGGTTATTAAAAATGTGTCAATGTTAACTTTGTGTCATTTCAATAGATTTGGCCAACTTTTTTAGAATACATCAAAACAAGATACAAACAAGGACGTGAAAAGTGGCCAAACCACGAAACCATAAGCTATTCATCAAACATTTACTAAATGGTTGACAGTTGGTAGTAGTGCCACTGGTGAAACGAATATTCTTTTATGATAACGCACTTTCGAAGTCTGCTCAGTGTATTGGATGTTACATTGTTTGTAATAGATGGCAGTAGTGTTAGCCCGGAAGGGTTTTTCTTTTGTCTTTGTTGATTGAAAAATTGTTGATTCTAAATCGAAAATTTCAATTCAGTTTGATTATTTGCAGTAGTTTATCTAAGAATATAGAACTGGCTTTTGAGATTTCTCAAGCTGAACCAAAACTATTCAGGAAGTAGTATACAACATGTCTTTCATTTCAGGATTAACTGAACGAAGCTGATATATAATAGATACGTATGCTGGTAGTATTTTTCTCATATTGATATATACATAATTATATACATGTTTCATGCTGGACATTCGAAGACAGAATATAAAAAAGTGTACTTGTATGCACATACTCAGATTCTTATTGGAAGTAGTTCATGCTTTAATATGACGTGAAAAGCGAAGCAAGTGAAACCTTATAAAACATAATATGGAGAAAAAAATCTCATACAAAAATATAACATTGCCAAGCGTTGGATAAGCCAACTCCAATTAAAGAAAAATCTACTCTGATTACTACACGAGAAAAAAAACCGCAGTAGAATCTACCATTTCAAAGGTTACATTAAGCACAAACACCAAAACAATTCACCTGACTATAAATGCGTTTGATTTTACCATTCCTTCGATTAGATCAACCATGGTGTGGTTGATATCAATGTGTGGTCTATTAAATATACCACAAATTTTGAAGGTTTTACCATAAACGTAGTAAATTTGACTGAAATCTCATGGTAGTTTTAGAGATAGACATAGTCGGGTAAAATGGTAGTTTTTACTACAAGATTTTATATTTTTAGGGGGACAGGTGGTAAAATGAACAGGGGTGGTAATATGAACAGGTGTTTAAATTGCAGCATTTATATATCTAAACTAAAAGAATTATCACTCCACCCTATCTTGGAGGCGACGAAAGTTGTTAGAGCCAGCCTAGGCTCGGATAAATTGTCAAACGACGAAAATAATAAACAAAAACAAACCACGCTTTCTGCTTCTACGAGTTCAAGTTGAATTAGGCCCTGGTAAATTAAGGTTTTTTTGCTGTTTAAAAGTATTTCTATAATTTTATCGCTGTAAAAACCAGAAATTCATTTCGTTTCTCTGCAACTACTAGCAAAGGTAAGTACTTGCACACTGTTTTTCATGTTAAAATAGTGGTATTTAGTGAAAAGCTCTGTGGGGGTAAAATAAACACCCGGTGCTTGTGGTAAAATAAAGTGCACAATTTCATTTTGCGTTCCTAGATGCCTCGGATTGACGAAAGGAAAACGCAACGGAAAACCTGGACAGATGAGCAGATGGCTGCGGCAAAGCGTGCCGTTGAAGGCGGAATGTCCGTACGGCTTGCATCCTTTAAGTACGACATCCCAAGGATAACTCCTACCAGGTGGATTGCATCTCCTTGGAAAAAAAGAGGACTCGGCTCGAAGAAAACGGTTGTCACGCCAGAACAAGAACAGGTGATGACTAACCATATTCTTGATCTTGAGGCAAGATTTTACGGGGTGAACAGGGAAGACGTACGCAGACTTGCTTAACGGCCTGCCGCACAACTTTAACCGTAAGACACAAATGGCTGGCACCTTCTGGTTGCTGGGATATCTCAAACGGAATCCTATCGTTTCATTCCGGAAACCAGAAGCAACATCTGCCACAAGAGCTAGAGGCTTCAACAAACCGTCAGTGAATACTTTTTATGACATTCTTCGCCACCATTTGGACACGAACATTTGCCACCTTACGTCATTTCTCCCCGGGTGCGCATGCACGAAGCATTGAAGAAAGGGGCGCCCAACGGGAAGAAATTCAACTGCAACCTCTCCGGCTACATGACTTGCAAGACTTTTCTGAATTATTTCGACCATTTTATTGACTACCGAAAAAATATAATTTTAACAAGCGCGTAAATTTCCCTCGTTAATTCCATGCTAAAGAGCGTAAACAACGATATTGTTGCAATCTTGCTTTTGGCTTGATTCAGCTTTATCTGCATTTGTGCATTAGATCGCAGATTTCAGTGTTTCTTTATCTGGAGTCACCTTCGGAAAGAATCCTGCTTGCTGATTGTTATGACCTCCCCAAACATCGGTTACTCGAGGCTCGAGCAAATTTTGTGACGGTGATTGCGCTGCCACCACACTGTAGCAACAAGTTGCAGCCGCTGGATGTGGCCTTTATGGCACCCTTCAAAATCTACTACGCAAATGCTTGTGAAGATTTTATGCGCAGAAATCTTGGAAGAATTATCGGGGTGTATCACGTCTCGGAGTTGCTGGGCGTTTCATTTCCGCAAGCCGCTTCGGTTGCTGTTGCTGTAAATGGTTTCCGTAAGACTGGCATTCGGCCATTTAAGAAACGGAGTGTGCCATGACTCCGAGCAGACGTGTTTTTTCTCCTGTCATTTTTTCACTACTTACCTGTTGGCACAAAAAATGATTTTAACTTTTAAATCACCTATGAATAGTTCTATAGACTGAACAATTTGAATAGAAATGTTAGAATGTGAAGAAGACAAGTGAAAACAAAGTTTTAGTGCAAATGTGGAAGACCAAGAGAAGGATACCTTGCCTTGCCGAACAGCAAAAGGAAGTAAAATTGCTTTCCAATTGTTCAAAAATGTTCAGTGTTATGGATCCTAAAAAGTGTTAAACTGTGGATAAAAATAGTGAAGTGACTGGAACTGGAAAAATAAAGGAAAAGATTTCAGTTTTCATCTGTGAAAATAGCGTATTAAGGAGTACCGGAAAACACAGCTGACCGTAACGTCATTTTGAGGAGAATGGGAGAAAGACGGAGTGGGCACTACTCTCTAAAATAGAAAAATTGGTATCAGTTTGAAGCAGATAAGTACAACTTTCATCAATTAAATTGTTTAATATTTTGAATATATTGAAAAATACCTAAAATATTAACCCTTGCAACAGCACGCTAACAATCTGATAAAATATTTCTTACTTGAAATGTTTTTAAAGCTTCAATAGTAATTATTTTTTAACAACTAAATTGGGAAGACGAAACGGAACTTGTGGACGACGATGCGTCGTGGCTCTTGAAACTCCTGCACGCGCTCACATCGTTGATATGCTGGGAGAAAATTATCCCTATTGAAGGTGGTGTTAGTTTGCTTGAGGGGCACGAGGAAGGTGCTGTTAATCTCGACGGGTTTGCGTCAAAATTTGGTGTACAGCATTAAATGTTGATAGTTTTTATAGTTCACTAGTGAAATTATTTAGGAAACAGTGCTGGGAACAGTGCCATGAATTTAACGTTTGAAACTTTTTTTCCCTCTTTGTTTACAAAATCAGATACGTCTGTTTGAATAAGTTGTCGAGATTTATCCGATTCAAATTAGCTGTCTACAAATTGTTGTTTTATCGGTTCAGGTAGCATGGGCTGGATTTTGAGTGGCTCCACATTAAAATTGCTGAGGCGATCATATTTATGTTGAGTTGTGTGGAAGTGGGAATCAACGGATAAAACCTGAATAAATAGGGATTAACGAATATTTTCATTAAACTTCTTAGCTCAGCGTGCTCATTAGAATTATGGCTGCTTACCAAAACCATGTGACGAGAGGAAAGAGCAACATGAGAAGAATTAGAGTCTCATTTCAACAATTATATGTATCTATTTTATTTCCAGCATTGCATAGTGATTACTTTATAAATTCACATATTGAATTCTTATTTGAAATAACACAGCGTTTGAACATTTGGAGTTCCACGATATCATCGTGGAATGACCGAAGTCTAAGTACAAATTTAATCGAAAAAATCTTAGTAATTGCAGCTTTACTGTATATAAAAAAATGAGATCCCACATTTATATGCTATAAATTGTTCAAAATTAAGGTTTCTGTTAAGTTTAATTTCAGGTAACTGTGGTAATACAAATACGTAGAGTTTCTATTATATAGAATCCAGCTCGTTTTATAGATTTTCCTTCACGGTTGATGCCCCGTAGTGGGCTTGATTGCTTTGACGCTTGTTGTATGTCATTGATGTGCTGCAAGCATCAATATTAAAAGAAAATAATAATAATTCAACGTCATCTAGCCCAGTTGTTTCCAAGATGTTTTCTCGTACTGGCTGCGTTCGTATTGTATTAGATTAGAATAGATCAGTGACCAACCAGTGGATATCCAGTTGAACCAGTGGAACCTATGAGATCCACTACATATGGTGGTGCAAGGAGACGGAACAAAACATCAACATTTACTATTCTCTATATATCATTTCAGGTCATCCATGGAGTTAGAAGTTTTTTAAGGTATATTTTTTAAATCGTGGCTATAATACACTGTCTAAACTTTCATGTTCATAGTATATACGCGGAAACTTCTACAATTGCAACAGGACAACAATCTGCAGATATGTGTAATAGTTGATAATATTTTAAAATACAGCTTCCCTGTTTTATACACTCTTCTATATGACATTGCATTTTTATTTTTATTTTTATTTTTATTATTATCAATATCATAATTATCATTTCACGGATTTTCAAGATTCACTTTGATATTATTTTATTATTTTTTCCTCGGAGCGTATGGTACGGTATGTCCACGCATCCTTCCTCCCCTGTGGATTCACAAAATGCGTTGTGGTTCAAATCTATTCATTTGAATCCAACTCATTTTACAGAATCATCTTTTGCGGTTAATGCAACGCAGTAGGCCTGGCCGCTTTGACGCTTGTATCATGTCTTTGATGTGCTGCAAGCATCAATATTGACAAAAAAAATAATTGGGCGTTATCTAACCCAATTATTTCCAGGATGCTTTCCCGTACTGGCTGCGTTTGTATTAGATTAGATTAGATTAGATTAGATTAGACTGGCATTCGGCCATTTAACAGAAATGTTTTCAGCGATGAAGACTTTGCCCCTTCCGAAGTGACTGACCAGCCACTAAGTACTACCGTAACGTTGATCACTATTACTAATCCGATGGTGGTCGATGGATCAACAGTACAGCAAATTTCTTTGCCAAACGCTATCGTCCATCCTGAATCTGATGAGCTTCCTGAAGATGCTCTTGTGCCTGACGTGAACCAGATCGATCAGATTAAGCCACCTTCAGAAGCTGCTCCAAACCCTTCGCTCAATATTTCGTTGGTGGAGACACCTTTTGAAGCCTCTCCCAACTCGTTCAATATATCCCCGATGGAAATTCTTCCACTGCCTAAGATGGCAGCTCCAAGAGCCTTAAAGCCGTAGCGTAAATCCGAACAAGCAGTTGAGATTACTGGGGACAGCTATTTTCATGGTATAACAGCGTCGGAAGTATCAAAAACGATCAAAGCAATAAAAAAGGCCGAAAACCAGCGAAAATACGAGACAAAGTGCAAAAACAGGATGATAGCTGCGAAGATGTGTTATGCGATCTATGTGGTGCTATGTTTTTGGATTCAATCGACGGTCAAGGATGGGATAAATGTATTTCCTGCTTGATGTGGTTCCACACTGTATGTAGTGCGAACGAGAACGATTTCAAATGCCGATTCTGCAATTGAGTCTCCCAAAATTTTTAGTTCATAGTTGGTGCGATTTTACTCTGAATGCATCAACGTGGGCAAATCTTTTTTTTTTCTTTAAGTTACTCTAAAAACTAATGAAATTAATTGTTTTTTATATTTATAAGAATACGGAAATAAAATGTGATAATTTGATGCCAAAATCGTTTTAAGTTATCAATGCTTAACATGAAAGCTGCCGATTTAACCATTATGAAAGCTGCCGATGACCTTTATGTTCATTTTACTATCACATCTTATTAATTTCCGCCAAATCTAGCGGTTCCTTTATGTGCATTAGATAACGCTCAAAATAACATGCTTTTTTCAAACTGTGTGGTGTATTGTAATTGCCACAGTATATAGAAACACCCATTAAATCTTGTTCTGTTCATGTGTTATAAATGTATGGAATCATGTTTTTAAGAACAATAATACAGTATTAATCACTTGCAGCAGTTAAAAACGTATTTTAAGCTCGGTTGTTAGACAGATTGATGTATAAAATGCAAGGGATTCAAACCGCTCAGAACGTGACATGTTTTGCAAAAACTTCTATAATATATTTATAAAAAAAATTATTCATCATTCATCAGCTTCTGAAGAAGTACAGAACATTGTAGCTTACTGTCATCAACAGTGCTCTGTAACCAATCAACTAGCGGAAATAACTAAGACCTGCATTATGGCCAGGAATGACGACATGACCACCAACCTGACCGCCATCATCTAAGTGTAGGCAAAGTCTTTAGCTCAGACCGGCTGGAATTTAATCGTTTCGTCCCCTTTGTTATATTAGGAGCATCACGCGAATGGAGTGGAAAGCATTATTGAAAAAACGAAATGGGTAATTTAATCAAACTCAATTCCAGTATTAAATGTGGAATTACAATCAATGAAATTACAGAAGAAAACGATTTTGGCCTATTTGTTACCCGTTTTTGAGGGCCCTGATAGGGAAAACCAAATGTTCAATCTGTTCGTATTCAGATTTGTGAGCTAACAAAAGAAGATCATTTTTAAGCACATAATTGAACTACCAAATTCTAATAGCACCTAATTCCAATTTGGATTTTTTTTTTCGATCGGATGGTGTATAAAATCAACAAGTTTTGATGTTATGAAAGAGAGTTATTAGCGTTGAAAAACGGTTCAAACGTTTACGTCAAAAATATCGATCTTGAGTGCATATCTATTGTCCCACTGCAGCGGCCAACAACCAACAACCGATCAATAGTTTTCATTCATTCAAAGCCCATCTGAGCTACTTCCCCACGAAGTCACTCAAAAGTGAAACTGATCTCGAACGGAATCCCACTCGTGCTCCGAGTGGTAATCAATTTCACTTTCGAAATCTCCCAATCTCAACTCCCCCGAAAACAATAATAACCAATCGCGCCGCTTCAAGATAAACCATAAAACCAAGGACACTTAATAAAATCCCATCTAAATTTCATCAATCGAATCTAGTGGTAAGCATTCCCGCCAATCGTAGCCGGTTGTGGGCTAAACAGATTCCAACATGAGCAGATGGGGCAACAAAGCTCCTCCGCGGATTCGTGGCTCAAAATCGACGCAAAGTGCCTCTTTATCTTAATTGATGCTCGTGTGGGCAGATATAGACGTACACTTCATTGGCGATATGGCTCTCACCACGTTCAGCCTACGAGCCGTGGCTCGTGCTCATAAGTTCTCCTCTTGATGAACATGCGCTTTCCGCGTTGATCTTCAAACGGATAAATAGTATACTCAAGAAAATCGAGTCAAATTACATTGAATAAAAATAATGAAATTAAAAGTAATCAGCGAGAGGAACACAGTCAAATGAGAGCTTATTGCTTTCCGACAATGATTCAATTATAAAAAACTCAATCGCTGTTCAACCGGGCCGTGTTTGTAATATGATACCGGCTTTGAAGTATGCTTTATATGATGCGAATTCATTGAACTCGTTTCGCGTCGTTGGACGCGTTCACGAGTTATCCATCAGGAAAGTTTTCTTTTTTAGCGAAAGCAACGTCCCACTTTTGTTGGTTTAACGCGGTTCCTAAATCAACTCGTTTTGAAAGGTACCGGCGTTTGAAGTACTTATGATTTTTATTAATATAGAGGTTTCAGAAAGTCAATCTTGCTCAATTTTTTGGCACATGTTCGGGAAGGTTCAGCTTGAATGGATTTTAATGTTCGTTTTTCAGATCTTGAAAATAGATGATTTCACTAATATCACTCAACATCTCGATCGACCCTAGTTCCACCTTTGGATCCGACCTTATGTAATTGAAACGTAGATTATTTGAGTGGATATTGATAATTGAAATTGACTGGTGAAACCGAACGCGGTCACGTCCAACGAATTGCAAGCGGTTGTCATATTTAGGCACGCACGGACCTACGCATGTCTGGTCCCATATTTGTAGGTGGTTTCCCCATTCAGAAAGATTGAATAGGAAAATCCAATTACATTCTTCGATGAATTCCAATCCTGCTCCGGGCGATTATGGATAACTTAAATGGTCTTGGGGCTATTTAGCGAATATCATTCACCCAACGGCCGGCGTTGGCGATAGCTATAGACAGGCGCTGCCAGCGGATCAAAGAGCACTATGTTGAATAAACGGTTTAAAAATTGTTTTCTGTATCGGCATATCTGTAAGCATAGAAATTAATGGCGCGCTAAATGATTGGGCTGAATAAAAGGAAGAGTTATTGCCTTCGGTGGTTTAATTTGGACCGACAAACAGAGCGGAATTTGATAATCCTTGCAGGCGGCGAG
>JASCZW010004769.1:0-198797 GCA_034211315.2 Aedes japonicus
CATAAAAACAATATATTGACCATTTTAGCAAATTTGAGTACATTAATTATTTTAACAAATATTTTTAATAAAAACAAAAAGTAATAATCTTTCTATTTATAAAAAATATTGAAAATCGATCCAGCGGTTCAGAAGTTATGATTTTTCAAAAATAAATAATTTCGAAAAATGTTGATTTTTCTGGTAACCCTATATCGAACATGGTCACCCAAATAAAAAATAAAAAAATACGGGTCTTATTATTTTCGATGAAGAAGATACCAAGCGATTTTGAGCAAAATCGGACAACTTTTTTTCAACTCTATTCTTTTCCCGTGGAATCGCTGTATATATATATATTTATATAAATATATATATATATATATATATATATATATATATATATATATATATATATATATATATATATATATATATAGATATATATATACATATATATATATATATATATATATATATATATATATATATATATATATATATAAATATATATATATATATATATATATATATATATATATATATATTTATAAATATATATATATATATATATATATATATATATATATAAATATATATATATATATATATATATATATATATATATATATATATATATATATATATATATATATAAATATTATGAGGTTTCAATTATGCATTGCAATGCATATAATTATACAAATATGCATTCTACTTGATACATCAAATTTATGCATTGCAATGCATATTTCTATAAAATGCATTACTATGCATAAATTTCATATATGCATTGGAATGCATAAATTCATGAAAATATACATTGCAATGCATATTTTTAATATATTCTATTCAATGTATAAACCTGGTTTATTCATTCCAATGACTGGATAGATCAAATATGATATTAGCATAGAATTTATGCTTTAAAGTATTTTTGTTTTCTCCGTGTACGTGATTGCTTTGCTCCGAAAACAGTAGGCTGCAGTATAGACACTAAGTAATAGACCGACAACGTGCCGCCATGTTGTATCCAAACGAGCATTTCCTCGCATTTCCCATACGATTTGATAGTTGTTTTGGATACATCAACTGTGTCATACTCACGTTGTCCGGTCTATTACTTGAGTGTCTATAGGCTGATTGTCGTGACCTGGTCGAGGAAACTTCAACTTCACTCTTCGCGACATTCTGCATTCGCGCCAGCACAACTGTGCTCTACAAAAACCGACAAATAACTGAATCGATCATGCACATGCACCTACTACGTTTTCGTTTGAACACGCTGCTACGTGAATAACCTTCTTAAGAGTTATTACTACGTTCATGGCGAATCACTCAAATAAAATATATATAATTATTTTCATTTATTTTTGATCATTCAAATACTATTATTATTATTATTATTATTATTATTATTATTATTATTTTCCATATTACCATTGAACTATTACATCTACCACATTCTTCCCCTCCTCAATGTGATAGATGTAATACAGGTATACCTCGATAGTACGTACCCTCGATAGTACGTACCCTCGATAGTACGCACCCTCGATAGTACGTACATTTTGCCTCGATAATACGTACCCTCGATAGTACGTACATATGATTCGATAGTACGTACAGCCACGAGCCTAGATTTTAACCCTTCTTACAAATTTACCCTTCAAACAGGTTGCGGCGGTAGGACATTATTTTATTAAATATTTGTAACGGCCTTACCCGGATAAAAATAACTATACAATTACAATACAATAATATAAAATAACATTAAAGTCTATTGCCGACCATGAATCTTATTGTTCACGTATTAGATAAATGAAAAATGCATATTGTCATTACAATAGATCTACTATTCACCCTATATGCTAGAATTTTCAACAATTGCAAAACAATACAATCAATAGTAATTGACTCAGAGTTGTTCGGGAAAAAATGATTTTTTCTATAGTTAAGATATATAACAACCCCCCTTATTCTATGGTCGATGTCTCAATTAACAATAAATTCTATTGTGGAAACAATTACTCCTATTGTCATCGTATTGTCATAAACAATACTGTTAATTGTAAATACTATTGGCTCTATTGTATGGTTACAATACATTCAATTGTAAATCTATGAGAATTTTTTTTCGAGTACATAGGACGCGGTTTTGATTCTTCGTGAACTCATTTATTGCATTCACACTCTAATGAGCAGGATCACCCTGCAATAAGTCACAACTGGACATGATATGTTTCACCTTTCTTTATACCTTATAGTTCCTACTCATGCGTTTGAACAAATGTCATAGGTGTCTACTAGGGTTGTCAGGCAGATTGTTAACTGTAGTATCAGAGTATGTGTGAAGGAAATGTTAAAATGCTTTAAATGATTTAAAAAATATTCGATTTGGGTATAATCATTCTATTTGAGTATAATGTCAGGGGCCAAACAGGAACTATTACATATCATACAAGTGAATCGAGATGTTTCCAATACGGTACCTGGAACACAGCAAATAGTGAGTTATTTGATCCTGGGCACTCCAATGAACTTATTGTTGTATGCACAATTGTCATGCAAACTTCACTCATGTTCCAGCGATATTCTCGGAACCAGTAAATCGATTCCAACACTATTCAATAACGTTATATGAAACGGGAAACGACTCATTTGATGATTGTAACGTTGGATTCGGACCAGTAATTGCAGATTGAAAGTCTTCTCAAATAACGGCACAAACACCCCTCTACACATGATTTCACTGGTTATGCTGAACAGATGATCTACACTCAGTAGCAAAAAAAAAAAGCCGAGCAAAATTTTGCTTCCAAAAACCGCGTTGTTCGACCTCCTGTAACTTTGTCAATTATTCATTTTTAGTTGAAAACTTCACAACATTATACAAAATGTATAGACCTTATTTGACCAAAATTTCATGTTGATAGAATTTATGAATTTGGAGTTATTATAAAATATGTTAAAAAAGTCATTTTTGGACATAGCAATTACAAAAATCCGTATTTCTGTGAAAAATTTAGGTAGCATATTACAAATTTCTCCATAGCTTATAAAAGTACAGAAAATAATGTGGAAAAATTTTGAATTGTTTCTATCAAGTGGTTTGGACTACAGCAGGCGTCAAAGTTGACGTACCAACATGAGCATTTCCCTTTTTCACCCGTTGCTGTACTTGCTGAAATATCGGTGCAAAAAAAAGCCGAGGTGACACAGAGACAAAATCATTGTATAGTAAATTATAATGTTTTCATTATTTAATGGCTGATAAATCATATATGAACATCATTTAAGTGTTTCGAGGCAGTTTTACTTTAGTTTGTGTTCTGAAATGTTGTATTAAGTAAATCCAGTACAGCTAGCAATGCCTTAATTCTTAAAATTAGAAAAAAAACCGCACAAAGACTGCATTTTGTAATAAATCCATCTAATGGGACGAAGTTGCATCCACGAATAGACCCAATTTGATGCTTATAGACCGACATTAAATCCACATCCCTCGAAAGTTTACGGCATTATGAAAATAGTTGTGTAACTTTTCGTGATATATGCTACTAAATGTCTTATCAAACTTATCTTTGCAAGTGTATAACTAGTTGAATCTCGCTTACAGCTTAAACACTTTCTAAGTTATAATGAAAAATGTGATCGCTGGTTGCATAATAGGCTGAGTCAAGGGACACATACCCTATATTTTATTTCAGTGATTCGCCAAACGTAGTAATAACTCTTAAGAAGGTTATTCACGTATCAGCGTGTTCAAACGAAAACGTAGTAGGTGCATGTGCATGATTGATTCAGTTATTTGACGGTTTTTGTAGAGCACAGTTGTGCTGGCGCGAATGCAGAATGTCGCGAAGAGTGAAGTTGAAGTTTCCTCGACCAGGTCACGACACAGGTGTTCGTTTGGATAGACATCAGTTTTAGCTAAATAACTTTTTCCACAAACGTCGAATCGCTTTGTGGTACAGTTTCCTTGGAGTGGCGGAGGACAACCTCGCCAGATTTTTCTCTGTAACAGTAAGTTTCCTGGAAAATCCTTTGTAAAATGAAAACCGCGGCGTTAAAAAATACTGTTTCACCGATCGAGCTGAAATTTGGCACAGGTATTCTAGGGCCCAAAAGACTTCCAAGAATCAAAGTGTAACGAAAAATCATATTTTGTTTTTTTTTTTCATATGTCCGTGTCCCATGCTTCTGGACAGTGTCCCACTTCCCCTGTTTAACGGGGTTTGGGTGACGTATTTGGCGACGGTTAAGACTTACCCAAAGTCTGAAATCTTGACCATTTTGTTCGAGCAGACCAACACATTTCGTGCTGCTAAATCACGATGAACCACCTTGTTCCGGGCAAGATATTCCTAGGAGTAAAAATGTATTGTAAAATAAAAAAAAAATATTTAAAACTATTGAAACTATTCTTAATCGACTGAAAATTACTAGAGTCTCACCATTCCAACGGCTATTTGTTTAGCAAATTCAATAAGTTGACTGCTTGTTATGATGCATTCCGGGCTTTGATTTCGGTTATCATCGCTGCATAACTCTTCCTGGTAACATTGATTTTCGACAAAATCAAACAATTTATCCTTTCCACTTCTCCTGGCCTTGCTTGCGTTGCATTCACACTCGGAAATTTTTATACTGCACAACGTCATTGCTTTCCATTTATCGATATCCGGGCTGGTCGGTTGAAGTATTTCAACGTGGCATTTACAAGCATTTGTGCATATTTTCGTGCTGTCTATGTCGGTATGTAAATAGTGGTCAATGTTATGATCTAGCTCATCGTTCAGTAGTGGGTACAGTCGATTTTCAGTTATTTTGGCGATCGGTGTATCCGATATTTGCTGCGTTGCACTGTGGTCAGAAATATTCTTATATGCTAGAGATTTCTTGTCGTGTATGCAGGGAGCATCGAAGTTAAACACATTTTCAGGATTTTTGTTACATTGTAGACGTGGTGAACGACATGCTTCGGATTGTTCATTTGATTGATCCATAGAGTTCAGTTTCTGTTGCGTAATGTGAACCATATGATTCCTATTACGTAGTATTTTATGCCACTCGTACCTGAGGAATGAAAAGAATGCGGGAGTTTTATGTAATAATTTCGATGTTTTCTGTTTTTCGCTCTATCAGTCAATAAACTCGATTGACGACAAATACATAAATTGGATTTGCACGAAAAGCCACTTCACTTGAGGTGATTATTGTTACCTACTTAGTAGAACCAGACGGAGCAGACAATTCTAACGATATGTTGTTTAAAGAAAACTAACCGTAAATAATTCAAAAGATTTCCCTCGCTACAGTACTCCGTCAGTAGCATCAAATCGTTGATATTTTTCGTATAGTGACCGATGATGCACACAATGTTTGGATGTATTCCGACCGACTTCATCACATCAATCTCTCGTCGGAATTCTTTTATGTCCTCCAAACTAGGAAATTCTGTGAAAAATGATCATTACCAGAATTGGTATGACAATTTGCATCGTTGTTTTAACTAAATTACCCTTTAACATCTTGACGGCAACTTCGGTGTACGTTCCAACCGGATGAAGCAATATTCCTTTCCGAACCCTTCCGAAAGCACCTTCCCCCAGCATATCAAGCAGCCGGATTTGGTCTATGCTAATTTCCATTTCGTCGTCAATTGGCGCAATTAACTCGCTAGGAAACGTGGTGGGCTGCAATATTTCTTGGATTCCTTTAACCTTGATATCGAATCCAGCGCTCGGGTCCACAGGTGCTTTCTGCTCCAATTCCTGTGGATATGAACGGCGGAAGTGAACGTAAATAAGTAACTTTGCGTTGTCCTACTTCTCACCTGGAAATATTCACATCTTTGCTCGTACCTCTTGACCTTCGCTCTTCGTTTGCATATTAGTGAGATGAATATTTTCATCAACCCTATCGTGAGTACTGGAGCTAGTATGATAACAGCCAGTCGTCCTCCGTTCCAGTGGTCTGTAAAATAATTTCAATTAGAATTATAGGGGGTTGTTTCATGTCACCAAATGATACAGAAATGAATAGAATTAACACATGTTAGTCTCATGAAGCATGATGCACTACGAAAGTATTTGTTAAAACATAGCAACTATAAAAAACAAACATATACGATCTCTCCGAATTTCGTAATAGTTGGTAATTTCGTTCCAAAAATATAATAAACCATTCGTACTACAACCTATTTCACGTGATATAGAGTACCGTGATATCAAATGCCATACAAATTTTTTCGAAGGAAAACTAGATGTCTTAGGTTTGTTCGCAACGAAATCGGGACACCCCTAAATACGTGTATCTGTACCCCTAAATACGTGGAAATACTTCATCAACGCGTGAAATATTTCGCAGACTGATGAACGTATGTCTGTTCTTTGGTGATACTGCAAGCTTTTAGATCGAAGATGGCGTCGAAAGAAGAGCTAGTGCGAAAAGCAATTGTGTGCGGTCGCAATGAAAATCCAGATCTCTCAGTAAGAAAACTTACCAAAAAGCTTGGTTTTCCTGCAAGCACTGTCCATTTCGTTCTTAAATCTTTCGCAAAACGTTTGACAACAGCAAGGAAGGCTGGGAGCGGAACAAAATCAGATCTCAGTAACTACCAGAAGGACGAGAAGGTGAAGCAAATATTGCAGAAGAGACCAGATCTTTCGGTAGGTACTGTGGCTAGAAAAATAAAAATGTTACCAACTTTCGTGCATACTTCCAAGCGCCGGCAAAGTATGAATTCGTTCAAGGCGAAAACTGTACCGAACCGTTATAATAAACAGAATGGGACGGCTAAAACCCGGGCTCGCAAGTTGTATCGCGAATATTTGACGAAGTTTTCCTGCGTGATAATGGACGGTGAAACTTATGAGCTGGAAGACTTTATGCAGCTTCCCGGAATGTCTTATTCTGCCATGCAACGAAACGGCATAGAGGAACAACGCCAAAGATGTTTTGAAATGGTATAAAGCGAATGGAGTCCATGTTTGACCGAAAAAGGCGAATCCACCTAACTGCTCGTAGTTGCAACCTATCGAGCGTTTGTTTATTGTTTGTTTACAAAAGCAGTTTGTATAATGTTTGTCTACAAAAGCAGTTTCGCCCATTTCGCAACCTTCTCCAGAAACATAGAATGTCGACCAGTTGATGCATGACGATATATTTCCCCACTAAAATTATCTATTTATGGAAACCTTTGATAAAAATGATGTAAAATCCTTTTCCAACTGAAATTCTGCGAAGTTGCAGGTGTATGTGTACGGAATGTTGACTCTATTTTGTTTTTGCCATTTTCGATTCTATTGTCCAAATGGCGTCGAAGCAAGAAGAGCAGAGTATCCAAATTTTGTTCGAGCATAAGTAAAATCCAAATAATTTCCACGCCGATTTGGCAAAATCACTTAATATTGCCAAATATTCGGCAAACCATGACGAATGTTATAAAAGTTTTCGGAGAACGATTGACGGTTGCCAGGAAGCCGGGATCAGGAGAAAAACCGAAACCAGCCCCAACCTTTCCATCATAGATATCGAAAACAAATTGGGAAAGTCTCACACAACAGTGCAAAAAGCAAAAAAACAAGCCGGACTGTCAACTATATGTTGACAGGTTACAGTGCCACCAAATCGAGATAATAAGCAAAACACAACAGCCAAAGGAAGGGCGCGTAAGTTGTACACGAGTTTGTTGTCCAAGTTTGATTCAAGCATCTCCCAGGTGAAGAGTTTTATACGGCTACCGGAAGAAAAAAAGTTCTAGATAAGTTTGAGCAGAAAAAAATGTCAGAGTTCCCGAAAAAATACTTGGTTTGGCAGACGATTTGCGATCGAAAGTTTCGTGACAACTGGCACTGTCAACCATGCTATTTATGTAAAGAAATGCTTGCAAAAACGCTTATGGCCTTTCTCGACGAAACATAGTTGTTCCGTGCTGTTTTGGGCAGACCACGCTTCTTGCCACTACGGAAAAATGGCTCAGGAATAGTATACCGGCAATAATGTGCAAATCGTACCCAAGACAAAAAAAACCTTCAAACTCGCCGCAACTGCGCCCAATAGAAGCATATTTGGCAATCGTTAAGAGAAACCTCAAGAAAACTCAAAAAACAGTTGGAAGGCAAGTTGGTGTTCAGCATCAAATAAGGTGGATATAACAGCGATACAAAACTTGGTGGAAGGTGTGAAACGTAAAGCCCGACAGTTCGCATTGGAAATATTGGAAGCCTAATCAAATAATTTTCCTGTGTTTTATTGACGATGAACTTCAGAAAGAAATACAAATTGATCATTTATATAATAAACTAATCTGTGTACACTTAATCAATTTTTTACCGTTCCACTTTTAAATTTAAAAATTAAAAAAAAAACTCCCTTCTGTGACCTTTGTGGGGTGCAGAGGTTAACAGTTAACAGAGGTTGAATAATGAACCATTCACTTACAAAAATGATTCATAGTAAATCAACTCTGTACACCTAAATATACAATGAGGCTAGGCCCGGGATGGGCTCTACTGTAAATAGAATTTGTGTCCATTCTATGCGGTTCATGGCTGCACTTTGCCAGACTCGTTGTCTGCGAGGGGTCCGTAGGTTACCATCTACTAGATCGATCCAACTTGATAATTGCGTATCTGCTGGTATCATTATCGGAGGTCTCCAATGAGTTCAAATACACTCGTCTACCTCGATTTATCACTGTCGATCTGAACTCGTGGTGTAAGGCTAACATCTCTTCTCTTGAGCCTCTTTCTCTCATGTATTTCGTCTAAAAGTATAGATATGAATAATAAATTCTGCCTTCATTTTTTTCAGTTGTGGCCAACATTTTTGAAATTTTGATTTATATAGATCAAGAAATTGATTTTCAACTGCGTTACTACTCTGATTTACAGATTTACAGATAAAAAGAAACATTGAATTTTCTGCGTTATCTAATGCACATAAAGGGGATGCTAGATTTGGTAGAAGATAATGAGGTATTTCATGTAAACTTATGCCAGATAACGCCTGAATGCAGCCTCTTGCATGAAAGATTTCGAACATTGTTGTATGGTACATGAAAAATTGCAAACAGTTTCGTTGTTCACGCCTCCTTTGGCTTAGAATTAAACGAGGAGAAATTTTACGCGCTTGTTAAAATTAATTATTTTTTTCTGTGCAGGTATCCAGTTAAAAAGAAAGATGGTCCGGTTAAAAAGAAAGATGGACCGGAAAGAACGGGCATGCCACCAAACCCGAGTAGTAACGTAGTTAAGAATCAATTTCTCAATCTGTTTGGTTTGAATTTAAAAAAGAGTGTTCAAAATTGGAAAAAATGTAAGCATAATTCATGGATCATACCTTATATTCAAATCCATAATGTTGGTTTACTATTGATCATATTCTCAAGTTTATGGTTCATTATTCCACCTTTTATGGATCATAGTCAATTTGTGAAACGATTTTAATAATGGCGATTTTAATGTTTGACAATATGTTTATGGGTAATTTGTACAATGTTATCGACCATTCTCTAGATATAGAGTGGTACATTTTTTAATATCTTATTGCTAAAGTCTATTTACAGTATGCATCACCATTTGTTTTGTTCAGTGAAGCATTACATAAAAAAGCAACATATTTACATTTAAATAAGAACCATGTTTTTGGTCGACGGCCAGGTTTAGCATGGACAGGCATTCAGATAGAACTATCATCCATCTTCATTTCAATAATTTGTATAATTGTAATCATGAGTAGCACTAACCTGTTGGACTCCGCCAGATGGGTGAGTTGTTGATGTTCGATGTGTGAGCAGTTCGATTGTTAGCGTAGGAGGTGACTACGACTTCGTACCGTGCACCGTGTATTGCGAGCGATTCAATCAGTATGCTGGTGGCTTCCTGTGAAATGAATCAATCATTTTTAGTTCTTCGATTTATCAATTGTAATATGAGGTCATATTATTAGAGTACTGGTTTACTAGTCCAAACGTGAATCTCAAACGGGTGAACAATATCGGTTTTTTACAGTATTAATTGTTTTGAAAAGTTCAATGGTGTGAGCTTTACAGACCCACAGTGGCTATCGGTGAAGCAGAGTTGTGTATTTGACAATGGTGTTCATTTTTAAAGTAATTAATGGTTTGCTGCCTCGATATTTGTGTAATCGAATTGAAAGAGGAAGTGATATTCATAGATATAACACTAGAAACGCGGATGATGTTAGAACATCATATTTTTGGTACGGAGCTTAAAAAATTCGTTGTTTTTTAAAGGTATAAATGTTTTCAATTCGATGCCTATACACATAAAGCGTGAAGAAACACTAACAGATTTTAAAAGACAATGTATTTCACACATCAAAGCTGCATTTTGAACAGCTATTCTGTTAACTTTTTACTCTTGACTAATTTTGTATCTTGACGAAGTTATTACACCAGATATTTTTGTATGGTTTATTTTTTAAATGTTTTATATTTCTCATGGGGCACAAACAAACTATACTTTTTGCCTCGATGATGATGATGTATTTAAAGTTTTTATTAGTTATTGTAATTTAAAAGAGAAAAGATTAGTTATTCTAATTTAATGTAGTTTTTATTTTTTTGTGTAGTCTACAAAAGTTTGAGCCTCGCGCGCGGTATACAGGTATAAAGGCCTTCTTTTTGAATTTACAAAAAAATATTGGCCTTTGATGCTTAAGAAGATGCCATGAAATAGTAGTTGGTTGTCTGGCTGATTGTTGGGGAATTCCTTGTCAATTCTGTTGTGGTTGAATGAAAAAGTTTGACTAGGGCCTGTCCAGGATTTTTTCGGTTTGGAAATTTTCTCGATCTCCCTGATTGAGTATATCGTTGGTCAGCCCAAAACTAAGATGGCGGTGCCATCCGTGTTGGAACCTCTTTGATTCTGTAGCGGACAAAATCGGATATTGGTTTGTTTTTTGATAATGTCCTTATACGGGACTCTGTGATTTGAATTGTAATAGGATTTCCTGATCGCTGGAAATACTTGCGATCATTTGTGGTTGACATCACTAGCTTTTTACAATTATATTGCTGTCAAGCAAATGAACAGTTTTGGAAGAAGTTTATATCTGTAGATGAAATCAGTTCGTTTTTAGTTTTGCACAAGTGGTTGAATTGTTTTCAAATAGATAAATCGTAAATGCTGAGTTTTAATTGAAGGTAATCTGAGAAAACCCTTGCTTGTAGTCTAAAGCTTTGAGATTTGAGCTCTAATTCCTCAATATAGCGGAGCCTGGTCTAATCCTGACCCTGTGGCCAATTCCGACCTCCCAAGATTCTCTGAGACAGCGCTGGTAGCCAAATTTTTAATAATACCAATGGAAAGCTTTCATTATACAAAGAATTTCAACGTAGATTGCATTGGCCGGAGAAATTGTGTTTGTTGGACACGGTTGTTGGAATTTAGAAAAAATGTTCTACACCCTAAAAAAATTTGTATTCATGTTTCGGTTCGGTTCACTCAAAATGACCCTAATGTGGAATAATTCAAAATATGAGTTAACTTTACTCAGTCGTGGTTTACGCTACAACTTAAATTCGGCATGAGTGCCCCTGCTATCCTTATGAGCACTCATGCTGAATTTGGACGCTAACGGACCATTGTGGCTCCAGTTATAGCGTAAACCATGGCTGAGTAAACCCTAGCAATGTTGGTCTCTGCTTTTAAACAATTTGAGGCTGATTTATAGTTCTTACATTTAATGGGGTCAGAATTGGACCAGCCTCCCCTACTTTTGATGGGTACAATACTTCACAAATGAAACTAGATTTGTAAACATGGTTATCATGAATTTATTAGGAATAAGTTTGATAACTTCAATGAAATGATTCCCGCAGTTATTTTGAAGTTATGGAAAATGATGCTCATTCCATGTGTGTATAGGCAAAAAACTTGAAATTTTCAATAAATTTAACTCAAAAACGGCTCGATGAACATTTGAGATTTTTTGATATGTTATGTAAAAATGTTTGAATTTTTATAAAAAAATATAAAAATAAATAGTCGTTGTGGTCCAACATTTTGAAAATCATAAAAAACAAATATATTGACCATTTTAGCAAATTTGAGTACATTAATTATTTTAACAAATATTTTTTATAAAAACAAAAAGTAATAATCTTTCTATTTATAAAAAATATTGAAAATCGATCCAGCGGTTCAGAAGTTATGATTTTTCAAAAATAAATAATTTCGAAAAATGTTGATTTTTCTGGTAACCCTATATCGAACATGGTCACCCAAATAAAAAAATAAAAAAATACGGGTCTTATTATTTTCGATGAAGAAGATACCAAGCGATTTTGAGCAAAATCGGACAACTTTTTTTTTCAACTCTATTCTTTTCCCGTGGAATCGCTGTATATATATATATATTATATAATATATATATATATATATATATATATATATATATATATATATATATATATATATATATATAGATATATATAGATATATATATATGTATATATATATATATATATATATATAAAATATATATATATATATATATATATATATATATATATATATATATATATATATATATATATATATATATATATATATATATATATATATATATATATATTTATATATTTATAAATATATATATATATATATATATATATATATATATATATATATATATAAATATTATGAGGTTTCAATTATGCATTGCAATGCATATAATTATACAAATATGCATTCTACTTGATACATCAAATTTATGCATTGCAATGCATATTTCTATAAAATGCATTACAATGCATAAATTTCATATATGCATTGGAATGCATAAATTCATGAAAATATACATTGCAAGGCATATTTTTAATATATTCTATTCAATGTATAAACCTGGTTTATTCATTCCAATGACTGGATAGATCAAATATGATATTAGCATAGAATTTATGCTTTAAAGTATTTTTGTTTTTCTCCGTGTACGTGATTGCTTTGCTCCGAAAACAGTAGGCTGCAGTATAGACACTCAAGTAATAGACCGGACAACGTGCCGCCATGTTGTATCCAAAACGAGCATTTCCTCGCATTTCCCATACGATTTGATAGTTGTTTTGGATACATCAACTGTGTCATACTCACGTTGTCCGGTCTATTACTTGAGTGTCTATAGGCTGATTGTCGTGACCTGGTCGAGGAAACTTCAACTTCACTCTTCGCGACATTCTGCATTCGCGCCAGCACAACTGTGCTCTACAAAAACCGACAAATAACTGAATCGATCATGCACATGCACCTACTACGTTTTCGTTTGAACACGCTGCTACGTGAATAACCTTCTTAAGAGTTATTACTACGTTCATGGCGAATCACTCAAATAAAATATATATAATTATTTTCATTTATTTTTGATCATTCAAATACTATTATTATTATTATTATTATTATTATTATTATTATTATTATTATTATTATTATTATTATTATTATTTTCCATATTACCATTGAACTATTACATCTACCACATTCTTCCCCTCCTCAATGTGGTAGATGTAATACAGGTATACCTCGATAGTACGTACCCTCGATAGTACGTACCCTCGATAGTACGCACCCTCGATAGTACGTACATATTGCCTCGATAATACGTACCCTCGATAGTACGTACATATGATTCGATAGTACGTACAGCCACGAGCCGATATTTTAACCCTTCTTACAAATTTACCCTTCAAACAGGTTGCGGCGGTAGGACATTATTTTATTAAATATTTGTAACGGCCTTACCCGGATAAAAATAACTATACAATTACAATACAATAATATAAAATAACATTAAAGTCTATTGCCGACCATGAATCTTATTGTTCACGTATTAGATAAATGAAAAATGCATATTGTCATTACAATAGATCTACTATTCACTCTATATGCTAGAATTTTCAACAATTGCAAAACAATACAATCTATTGTAATTGACTCAGAGTTGTTCGGGAAAAAATGATTTTTTCTATAGTTAAGATACATAACAACCCCCTTATTCCATGGTCGATGTCTCAATTAACAATAAATTCTATTGTGGAAACAATTACTCCTATTGTCATCGTATTGTCATAAACAATACTGTTAATTGTAAATACTATTGGCTCTATTGTATGGTTACAATACATTCAATTGTAAATCTATGAGAATTTTTTTTCGAGTACATAGGACGCGGTTTTGATTCTTCGTGAACTCATTTATTGCATTCACACTCTAATGAGCAGGATCACCCTGCAATAAGTCACAACTGGACATGATATGTTTCACCTTTCTTTATACCTTATAGTTCAAACATACTCTTCTTTAGTTTTCAAATAGATAAATCGTCTAACTCAAACCTTTGTAGGGGTAAGTCGCGGGATCATCATCATCATCATCATCATCATCATCATCTTCAATATTATTGTTTGTGTTTTGATACATCTAATAGAAGTAGACTAATAATTCGCGATTTAATGAATTCTAAAGAGTGTAAAATTTTTGTAGGGATGAATTATTGTGAAATTATAGAACAGGTTATCTCAACTAATCTTATAGTTGTGATCAGCATTTTGTGATTCGATGGTACCAAATTTGGCTATAAATCAATGTAAACGCATGATACTTTACAACGCAAAAAAAAATGAATATCGCATCAATGATGTTGAAAACAAGGTGTAATTAACCATGTTGTTCGAAATGCGAACGTTCACAGAACAGACCTATCATGATTTTATAATTTCAATTTGATTTGTTATTATAGTGGCGTTTTGATACGCTTTACGATATTGCGTTTATGCTTTCTTAGAAAATTTTTGCTGTGTTGTCGGATTGACATCAAACATCAAATATGTATCTTTTAACTGGAAAACGAAAGGGTGAGTTTGTGTCAGTGGCATAACTGCAAAGTTGACGTAGGACTGCTTGTTGATGTGAACAAATTGATGTCATCGAATTAATAAATTTTTACTATATTTTATTCAGTTTAAAGAACCATGAAACCCTATGCTATTAGTGTGAGGCTTTACTATTGGTTCTAAACAAAAATTTATAAACTGCAGTTCGGGTCGAATTAACTGTTCATAATATTTTGTTTGTTGCATGTACAACGTTCAACGTCCAACGTGTAAGTGTAAAATGGATCCTGTGTTTACATTTACATTGAACATTGAGCAAATTACAACGAACAACTTAACCTAACACCCAGTGGGCCAGTAAACGGAAATCGAACCCTTACCACAGAGAACAGACATCCAAGCAGGTCAAGTGTGTAAATTTCTGTAACGGTTATTTTTAAATTACAGCTCGTTTCCGTTAGTTTTGGTGAATCGTATGTTGATGGCGCCACTTGCCCTCCTCGAGTTTTGATAGTCTGTCAATTTTAGTTTGGTGAAATCTAGCCTAGGCGGCGTTGTTTTTCCAACGGTTTACTTTTAAAAATTTACACAGAAAATTGGATTTAAAATGTTCGAGCCTGGGTGTCTGTTCTCTGTGCTCTTACTTCATGGCATTCACTTGAACGACGGGTGACACCGCTAACAACTTAACCACGAAGATGACATGGCCGATTGATTTGGCCATTTTCCCCGGGACGCGGCTTTTTAAGCAACGCCCAATTGCGATGAGCTTAAGAAAAATTTCAATCAAACATACTCTTCTTTAGTTGGCAAATTGATTTGGTCGTTTACGGTCGGATTTTACGAAGGGAACATGGTTTGCGATTGAAATTTTATTTCGGGAACGAAAAAAGTCCACTCGGACATTTTCAACATAGGGTACTTCCATCTCATGTGCTATGTACAACTAAGGCCCAAAACTATCGGTGAGGCATGGCATATACCGTCGAGCGTTCTCTGGACAATGGATAATTCAATGGATAGTTAAATAATGCGGTTTACAAGGTGGCTTATCTGTCCAGGGCATGGTTGTCGATCGTATCCCTCTTACCGCCTTGTGTGCTCCATGGGAATCCTATTGCAAACAAACTAACAACCAAAATTTGTGTACAGAAGTTCAAAAATCAGGCTGGACTACGTATGTTCAATGCACAGAAGGCATCAAATCGTACAGAGAAAAAAATAGTAATTTAATTACAAGCCAATGGAGGCGTAAACAACGGAATTGTTTGCAATCTTTCATGCGCCATGCAACAATGTTTGCAATCTTTCATACAACAGGCTAGATTCAGGCGATATCTGTGTATTTGAAATATCCTATTATTTTCTGTCAAATCTAGCCTCCCCTTTATTTGTATTGGATCTCTGTGATTAGATAACGCAAAAAAATCAGTTTTTTGTTTGTCTGTGTAACTAACAGCAGGAATGTGCAAATGCTGACAAAAAGGTAATGGATGATGAAAGTTAAATTAAAATTGTCTTTCAGCAGATTCAGTAGGAAGCAAAAAACCCCAAAATTTGTCAAGAAATTCACGGTTCGGCTAGAGAGTTGTACGTGTGGGGTGCGAAGTGGCCCATTCGTGACGACTTCAAATGGCCAAATGTATGTCAAATAATGTCCACAAAATTAACTTCTTCCCTTGCTTAGGACTAACAAGAGCCCCCCCCCCTTTTGGCTCTACTTGGCATAATGCCACTTCTCATAACAGGTGCAGGAATGGTGTAAGTAATTTTAGTTACTTCATAAAGGGCGAACATGAAATTATTGCAAAACTTACAATTTGATTCTGCGACGTTTTTCCAACAAGACAGGAATAAAACAAATTTTGCATAGTTCTTATTTGAAGTGTATGTTCACATTCTGTGAATTGCGTAGTCTTATGAATTGTCGCGGCCAAGATAAAAGTGACTCAAATGAAAGCGCGTGAAAAAAATTTGCTCACATAGTAGCTTTCCCATCGTGCTTTGGGAAAAAAGCTGCAAATCTGTAATTCACACCTCTCAAGAGTGCTAAGAAGATTTAACGATCGATTGGCTTTGGATCACAAGTGCGGACCAAGAAGGAAACCGGAACCAGCATGTAGGAAGATAGAGGGAAAGTTTAGGGGAAATATCAACTTAAACTCAAAATTTCAACACGTGAAATTACCAAAAAAGTCGACGTCGAGGCAAGAGCTGGATTACATGCATATAAGGATCAAAACTTCCCTAACCGCCATGAACGGTAGCAAACTGGTAGCAGCAAAAAAACCCCACAAACACCCAAAGAGTCATCCCTTACACTTCAAACCACTCTTTTCAGAACAAAATGGCAATTTTCCACCACATGATCCACAGGATGTTGACCCTTCCTCTCAATTAAACTGGAAAAGCCAAAGAATTTGCATATATCTTCGAAACTGCCAAACTCAATGGTTGCGAAAAGAGGACAATTCAAGCGATTATCAAAAAAAAGGAAAAATCATAAACAACCCTCTCCGACTCACCTTATCCCCTGAAACGTGTTTCCGTCCCCTTCGATAAAGACATTGCACAAAAGCTGAAACCACGACTTAGGGAATTTGATATAGAATTAGTTTTCAGGCTCCACCAATGATTCATATTACATTTTTTTTTAAATAATAAAGGAAATCCGTAGAAAAACCCAGTGCAACCCAATGTCTAAATGCAACTTACTTAAAGTAAAAAGGACACTATTAAGTAAGAAATTTACCAAGCTATCCGATGAAGTTTTGTGTTTAATGGCATAGTTTTAGAGTTAGAGCCAATTTCTGGCAAGCATAGCCCTAGCAAAGGAAAATAACAAGCTGATATCATATAAGTAACAAGTTCTGTTATCACAGTTATCGTTTTGTTTTCCACTGTTATCACATAACAAATTACGTTATCACTATTGGCAAATTTTGTTATCATTTGTTATCATTTTGAACACACTATTTATTATGAATGTTATTAGTTGAATTGTAAAACTATGAATATTTCCATCACATTTGAACAAGGAATTTTGCTTTTATTTAAAATATTTTTTTCAGTTATCAGCATGAGAATTTAATTTCAAATTGAAACAGAATTTGATACTATTTCAATAAATTTGCTTACAATAATAGGATTTGTTATCAAATTGTTCGCACTGATAACAAAATAAGTTATCATTATGATATTCAACGAGTATTTTTTTGTTATTCATTCTGTTATTTTGGCTGTTCATTCGGCCTGAATGATAACATATTCAGTGATCAAAAAATGATAACCTGGTAATAGAACTTGTTATCAATTTGGTATAATCCTTTGCTCGGGAGACCACAACAGAAAAAGTTTAATAGCTCAGTGGTTTTTTAGATTGATTTATAAACGCTTTGGTGTATCGAATTCAGTATCACTGAGTGTGGTACTTGAAAAAGAACTCCGAAGGGTGTAAACCCACATCACACTTTAGGCAAATATACGTAGTGCATCGTTTGCAATATGCACACCTTCGCTGGGTACCTGTCGGATTCGAATGAAATTAAATGATTTGTTCCGTCAAATCTAACTTCCGATGACTTCGAGTGTTTAAGCTTGATTTGCATGAACTCGATCCTCGCTGGATTAATGTCACTCAGAAGTCGCAGATAGCTCTGACGAAATTGATCAATGGTCCATTTCCATGACTTTTTCTGTAGATACACCAAGGATTAACGACACCACCATTCAGCACATCGGAAAAAGGGGCAATACCACTTCTTATTACGGATAGTGCAGCGGTATACCATTCGTTGAGCGTCGAATAGGTCAATGCCACCCATCCCTTTGTTTTTTTATCAGTTCGTTTATTTGGTAGGCTCAGGCGTGTGTAACACTTTACGGAGCCGATATTCAATATTGTTGTACAAAAAATTTTACTTTTTGTTATTAGTAAAAGAGGGATGCCAATTACTCGTGGCAAGCTCGAGGTTAATGGGTTACATTTTCGTTTGGAATGGGCTAGGTAGGTAACTTATTTAAGCCATTATTTGCTGCTTTTGGTTGCGACATCTACCAAATCCTCGATCCCTGTAGTCCCTTCCAGGAACAAAGCCGCAGATGGGTGACCACAGTTTGCTGGGCAGGTTCGAGTAGCACGGAAACAAAAGGATAGTATAACTGGAACACGGAATTTACTAGAGTGGACGGAAGGAGCGTGATGACGTTACACTCTTAGATCAGACAAACAAAGGAATTCGTAAATCGCTTGCAGGTAGGGAAGATCACGCATTCCCAAAACATCTCTTATCTCGCGGAAGGGTTGTCTACCTCGGGCCACTAGGGTATCCAAACCCATCCCTTTGTTGTACATTTAAAAAGAACGGGTTGGAATACTGCTCCTCTCTTCTTCTGAGCCGGGATGTATCTGCTATATGTACCGCCACGAACAATGTTGTCATCTTTAACATTTGTAGCCATATTGACAACATTATTATCATTCCAACGAACAATGGTGATGTTTGTCTCGGTGTCACGCAGCATGTTGTATGATCCACGAGGTTGATTTTTCAGGGATTCCAACGGTGCCTTTTCAATCCGATTGTTCCGGATGGTTCCAACAATATTTATGCCCTTCTTACCAAAATCTTCAAGAAGGGCCAAGCTGGTAAAAAAAATATCAATGTACACGTAATTTCCGTCATCAACAATCTCGTTGCTTAAGTTGGATACAACCTTTGATCCCAAAGGTTGTCCATGGTCACGATCGGTTTTTCCTACAAAGTATGTCAACAAAACATTATAAAACAGAAATAAATCCAAACGTATGTTTTTACCTTTATACGGGATGAACTTGATGAGATATCCGTCATGGGTACAAAGGCACCAAAATTTGTAGCCAAAACGAATCGGCTTTCCTCGTATCAATTCCTTCATGGAGTTCCTGCCGTAGTAAGGCTCCATAGCTTCGTCGATAGAAAAATGTTGGCCAATGGCTGTCCCATTTTCTGAAACTTGTAATTGGCGCGTTCAATCAAGGGTCGAACCTTGTACAATTTGTCGGACCCATCATTAAGCAAATTGTCGTTGAAATGCAAATATTTCAAGATTTGCTCGAACTTATTCCTCGACATAGCGTTGGCAATCAGCATATTGTATGTTTCTTCTTTTGGTTCCCAGTAGCACCGCTTACTTGGTACTTTCACGTAGCCGGAAGCGAGCACGATACCTAGAAATTTGTACATATCCGGTAGCGTCACATGAAATCATGCATCTTCCTTTAGAAGTGCGTACTTATTTGTCTCTGTTGTGATTAGCCCAACAAAATCTGCGTCAAATAGGTAACGGAACATTTGAACGGCAGACCACTTATGTTTCGAACAGAGATTACTGAGATTTGGCGAATGTCCTTCGAGAACAACGGCTGTATTCTCATCCGAAGACAGGGTCATTTTTTCCCAGTGTATGACACTTCGTTTCTTGCTGCTGGTTGGGGCGCAATCATGTGATTGGCCATGTTCAATGTTGCACTCGACATTCATTCGTTCGTTGAAACCGGAAGGGCCGTCCTCCGAGTCACTATCTTTGCCTTCCACGTCACTGTCTCCACCGCTTGGGGGCACGATGACAAAGCTGATTGAGTTTGTTGATGCTACCAGATTTTCGAAAGCGTCTTCATCCAAATCTATCAGATAGTTGTACAGCTCCTCCGGATTATCGGGAAGCTGGTGTATCCTATGGAGAAAATCATATATCGTAGTTGCCCAACGTATGAAATTTCATACGCTCAAAAGTAAACATCATTTTTTTGCGGCTTCGTTATTTTCTTCGGATCTTGTGCTAGATATCTTTTTTAACACTCGTCTTGTAATGTCTTGTCACAAATTTGAGTCATTTAGAATCTTTTAAGAAGAAAAACTTTGAAAATGGTGATGGTTACTTTTGCGGCTCCATTTATCTCGAACTTTACACGCTGAAAACACAACAAGGCCTACAAAAAATGACAGTTGGAGTGACACTGACATAATAAGCATTCCTCAATTGTCATGTGGTATCATTTAAAATACGCTAAGCACTATTGGTTGGTAAAAATCAGTTTTTCAATAAGGGGTGTTTTCGCGTATGAAATTTCATACGCTGAGCAGTAATGGTTTAATTGAGAGCTTTCTATGCAGTCCATTTCTGTACTGTTTGGCAAATACATGTGGAACGATTGGTACACCCCCTAGGCAAAAAGAGAAGAAAAATCAGTTTTTCAAGTGCTACCGACAGATGCACACGCATCTCCGTGTTCGTGTGAATTCAAATTTAATAAAGTTCATTTCTGTGTCTTCTCAACCACTCCTTTCCTTCTTTTCTACATGGGGGCTCGTCCGGGAAGGAGTTAATTGAGAAATTGTTAGGTTGACGCGTGAAATTCGCGTAAAAGGTGCGGTTTTATTCCGAATTGATGAAAACGCGGAGTGAAACCAAGATGGCGGAGCAAGTGGACGAATTGTGCAAAGTTTTCACCAAAGCTAGAATCGAGCGAGAGTGTGAAAAACGTGGCCTGCCTAGCGAAGGATGCAAGAAAGAGATGGCGCAACGAATTGTGTACCACGACCTAACGCTGGTTGCAAACGACGGTCAAGTTCGTGCCGACGGTGAGGTATGAGACGGCGTGCAACACAACGATGATGGCAACGACGAGCCATATGACGATGGTAGTGTTGGTATACCATACGATGATGCTGCAAACCATCCCAACAAAAGCGACGACGACGAAAATGACGGCAACAGTGTACACGATGGCGATCACCGCAACGAAAGCGGCATCGACGATGACGACGATGATGGTGCGAATGACGGCAGCCCGAACGGCGGAGACGGTAGTGGTAGTGCTAGCTTGAGCAAGTTTCTCACGGCGCTGACGAAAGACCGACGAGCGTCCACTCCGAAAGATCGTGATCGTTTCGTGACTGAGCGACGCCAGCCGTATTCTTTCAGAGATATACAAGACAGCATCGATATGTTCGGTGCCGAAGAGGGACAAAACGTGAAGCTGTGGATGTCGCAGTTCGAAGCGATGGACCAAAGTGCTTCAATTGCAATTTGTTTGGACATGTATCGCGAGACTGCCCTAAGTCGGACGAACTATCGAAGCAGCACGACGGCGTTAAGAAGAGTGCATCGAAAGTGAACACATTGAAGAGTGCTACGAATATCAATCCGTGTGTGTTGATGAAAATCGGCGAATACGATGTTAGTGCAACCGTCGACACAGGAAGCGAGATTTCTCTGATCCGAAATGATTTCTGGTTGGAGTTGGCAAAGAACGGTGCTCAGATGAAGAAATCGAACATGAAAGTGCGCGGTTACGGAGGTGACGTGAAAGCTGTGTGCGGGGAATCAGTGCTAAACGTATCGATCGAGAATGAAGTATACTAGATCTTTATTTACGTTGTACTGCAGCAAGCGATTGATATGAAGATGCTGATTGGGATGGATTTTCTTCGTGATGTTGATTATTCCATCACCCCGGAAGGCGTTCAAATTAGGAAGATCCCGCTGGCTGAATCTGAACGTGAAGCAAAAAGGATTGGCAGGATCGAAGAATACGGCGGAAAAAAAGAAATTGTCGTACCGTACAAGTACCGTGACGAAGTTATGAACCTGATCGTGAACTATGAGCCGGAGTCATCTGTTACGGCGTCAAATGCGTTGAAAATTAAACTGTGTGACAATGATGTAGTGTGTATGAATCCGCAACGATTGGCTCCTCTCGAAAAAGATGTCGTCAAGAAGCAAACCGACGATTGGTTGGCAAACGGTATCATTCAGCCATCCGAGAGCGAGTACGCGAGTGCCGTAGTAGTAGTGGCGAAAAAGGACGGATCGCGGGTGTGCATTGACTACCGCGAGATCAACAAGAAGATGATTCGTGACAAATTTCCCATGCCGAATATGGAATAACAGATCGATAAGCTGTCCGGTGCGCGAGTATTTACTACGCTGGATTTAGAGAATTCCTACGTGGAAGTCGATGAAGAAAGTTGGAAATACACATCGTTTGTGACAAGTGACGGACAATTCGAATTCCTACGTGCTCCATTTGGTCTGTGTACCAGTGGAAATGCTTTCAGGCGATTCATATCCACTGCACTGAAGGAATTAATCAACGACGGAACGATCGTAGCGTTTGTCGATGACATCATCCCGACGAAGAATGAAGAAGAAGGAATGCAGGCTTTGCAAAAAGTGTTGAGTGTGGCTGGGAAGGCAGGGTTAAAGTTTAATTGGGCCAAGTGTGTGTTCCTGCAACGACGTGTGGAGTACATTGGCTACATAGTCCACGATGGCCAAGTTGAACCAGCTCCTGCGAAGGTTGAAAAGGTCAAACAGTTCCCGATGCCGACGACGGTGAAGCAGCTACAGCGATTGTACGGTCTGGCAAGCTACTTCCGGAAGTTTGTACCCTCTTTTGCCAACGTTGCCCGTCCACTATCAGGTATGTTAAAGAAGGATAGCAAATTCCATTTTGACGACGAAGCGATTGTCGCTTTCAATAGCATCAAAGAAATTCTCGCAAGCTATCCCGTGTTGAGAATATTCCAAGCTGGCGCCGAGACCGAAGTCCATACGGATGCAAGCAAATACGTTTTGGCTGGTATTTTGATGTAACGCGCGAAGGACGATGGTAAGATCCACCCTTGTTATTATTTCAGCCGCCTGACGAGTGGGGCCGAACAGAATTATCATTCGTTCGAGCAAGAAGCTTTGGCCGTAGTCGAATCGGTCAAAAAGTTCAGATGCTACCTTCTGGGCTGTAAGTTCAAGTTCATCACAGATTGTAGAGCGTTCGAGGATACGTTGACAAAGAAGAAGATGAACGCTCGCGTGGCCCGTTGGATTGTGGATTTGGCCGAGTTTGATTTCGACGTCGAACATCGTCCCGGTGAAAAGATGCCACACGTCGACGCACTGTCACGCGCGAACGTCCTGGTGCTCTCAGCTTCAGTGAGCGCGCAAATCTCTGAAGGCCCGCGAAACGACGAGAAAGCTAAAGCGATTAAGGTGGCACTAGAGCGCAACGGAAATTGAAAAATACTTTGATATTCCTTTATGCACACAGGTTAATTTTCATACGAATGGATCGCAGCAAGCCGTGCTTTGAAACTGACGTGTTTTGTTTTTGCTGCGTCGTTTTCGCGAAAAAAAATCATACAATAATTCGTAATTTAACTTTAACTAACAGTGAAATCATAAAATATCCGCGTGCTTTGGGAAACCTGTAGTGAATACAATCGATCCCCACCCGAAATGTGTGAGTGTCGGTAGTATTTCCACATTTTGTGGTTTTTTGTGCTGCGCCCCCGCACCCGGAAGAGGAGTTACATCAGCTTAGTTTTGCTTATTAGTGGTAGTATTGTGACATCCGGACATACATTATTAGGTTTGAGCGTTTGTCCGCTTTGTCGCGAGTGAATCGATGATTATTAGCAGTTTTGAAGTTCGATATAGAGTGGCCTCGTAGCGGGCATTTGATTATTGGCAGAGTGTGAAGTGCAAAAAAAAAAGACCAGTGCGTGTAGAAAACGGCCATTTGCTTATCAGAAGCAGCAAACGAAGACAATGCGCATGCGTGCGGGAAAGGCTGCCACATAATTTCAGATGCGTTCACCATGTGGTGTACAGAGTTTTCTTATGCAGGTTACATATATAACGGGCGGTTTGGCCACGTTAATTTTTGCGCTTATTTTGTCGGGAGTGCATGAAATTAATTACGAGGCAACGTCGAGAATTTTTATGTTTACGAATGAACAAGAGAGTGTAACGAAGGAAGCGGCAATTGGTGAGATGTATCTGACTAGAACTATATAACGTCAACCTTATTTTTAAATAATACCAAATACGTGCCTGGTTTGGAGATTTAAGATTTCCAAATCTGGAAGTGTGTTGCAGTGCCCTTATCCAAATGATATCGGTAATGTTTACACGCGGGGCTTAAGGAGTGTATCGAAAAGTAGTTATAAACATTAGATGCGTTATTACGCATAAACTACTGTATATATTTTTAGCGTGTAAGCGCCATTTGCTTTGTTTACATGTCAAAAATGATTATTCGGTTCATTCATTTCCGTTGATAAAGTTGTATTCAAAATGTCGCGAATTGAATTTGAGACTAAAAAGAAAATTCTGCACACTTGGTGCACCGAAAAGGGTGTTACTTACAACCAGATTGCGAAAAGAGTAAATGTTCACCCGGCAAGTGTAAAACGCATCATCGAAAAGTTTGGTAAGGAGTGCTCCCTCAAGGATTTACCAAGAAGTGGCCGGAAACCCGGCTCCAGCAACCCCGATTTGGACCAAAAAGTTGTGGATTATATTCAACGGAACAAATCTGCCTCTACTCGCGATCTAGCCAAGAAGTTCAGGACCAGCATCGGAATGATTCAACGAATCAAGCGCAGGAATGACTTGAAGACGTACAAAAAGCAGAAAGTGCCCAAACAAACTCCGGAACAAAAGTCTCGTGCCAAAACCAGGGCTCGAAAGCTGTACAGCTGCATTTTGGACAATGTGGACCAGTGCATTTTGATGGATGACGAAACATACGTTAAAAAAGATTCAAGAACGCTACAGGGGCCGCAGTTTTATATTAAATCTGTTGGGGAACGTGTGACAACCGCAGATACGACTGTTGCGATGGAGAAATTCGGTCAGAAGGTGCTCATTTGGCAAGCTATTTGCACATGTGGCTTGCGTTCTTCAATTTTCTATACAAAAGGAACTATAAATGCTGAGATTTATCAAAAGGAATGTTTGAAGAACAGGTTGCTACCATTGTATAGAAAGCACCAGTCCCCTCCTCTCTTCTGGCCAGATTTGGCATCGGCACATTACGCCAAATCCACTCTACAGTGGCTGACGGAGAATAACATCAAGTTCGTAGAAAAAGACATCAACCCACCAAACTGTCCCCAGTTGCGACCGATCGAACGCTATTGGGCAATAGTCAAGCGTATATTTAAGAAGGATGGTACAGTGTCCCAAAACATGACCGATTTTAAGAAAAATTGGGCAGCGGCATCCAGGAAGTGCACAAAGGTCACTGTGCAGAATTTGATGGCAGGTGTCAAATCAAAGGTACGGGCATTCTACAGAAATGAACATGATGACTAGTTTTTCCGTTTGGATCTTTTGTAAACATGTTAAGCTATAATAAACTGAAATAGTATGTTAATTTTAACCATGTTTTCATGCCTATTTTATTATTTGGAAGTTTATAACTACTTTTCGATACACTCCTTATTGTATGTGAAAGTAACCTCGGAATGGGCGTGACTCTCCAGACATTCTGAAATGGGTTGCTGGATCTGCAGTAGAGCTATCACTTTCTAGCTCTCGGATTAAAGCTGCTTCCAATTGTCACTTGAGGGATTGTTGTAAACAGATTTCTTCCATAATACCATTGCCGGCCAATGAGTGTTAGATTGTACACACACACACACACACACACACACACACACACACACACACACACACACACACACACACACACACACACACACACACACACACACACACACACTAGAGCGCAACGGAAATTACGATGGGTACAGTGTCAGGAACAGCGTTTTGTACGAGGGCGATGGTGACAACCGACGAGTGTACGTGCCTCAAGCGATGGAGTCGACGATTATACGACAAGCTCACGGAAAAGGCCATTTCGGAGTGAAGAAGCCGAAAGAACGGATCAACGATGACTACCACATCCCAGGATTGGAGGACAAAATTAAGAACTGTACACACTTAGAAGATTTTACAGTACTCGGTAATTTTTTACCGAACTTTCAACAGCTGAACGTTCGGTAATCCGATTTACCGGATTTCGGTGAAATTTTACAGTATTCCGGTACAAAAATTACCGGAGCTTGTCAAATTTTACCGAATTCCGTTAAATCGGATTACCGAACTGTTCAGCTGTTGAAAGTTCGGTAAAAAGTTACCGAATACTGTAAAATTTTCTGAGTGTGTATCGCCACCTGTGTCCCTTGCATCATCAGCGAGAAGAAGCGTGAAAAACCAGAAGGAGAACTCAAACCGATTCCGAAGGAAGATATACCATTCGACACGCTACACGTTGACCACATTGGACCAATGCCGTCGACTCGAAAGGCGTACAACTACATCTTGACGGTAATTGACGGATTCACGAAGTTTGTCTGGCTATTCCCGATGAAATCAACAGGAGCCGAGGAAACGTTGAAAAAGCTGCGGATCATCTTCGATAGTTTTGGGAATCCCCGTCGGATTATCAGCGATCGAGGTGCAGCACGAAGATATCGAACTACACACGATTGCCCCAATTATGGCAACTGGCTGCGAAAGGAATATTAGTGGTACCGTTGTGTTCGGGCTGGCGCCTGTGTCGTCTCCCTCAGTACTATCGGGTGACACCGATAGGAAATGGCGAGGTTCCCACGGCACAGGTCGTCTCCGTCCTGTTCAAACCTTGGCAGGCCTCTAGTACGTTCCATTCTCCACCGCCCAACCTCGCCAGTCGGGCGGGAGTAGGCTCAGATGACTCTATACCTGTCTTGCGCTGATCCGGCTCTGAACACGGTTCCCCATGAAGGGCCGTGTCAACCCTCGCATGGCCTTCCTGCTTGCATAGATAACGTTGGGATCACAATAGCGACTACTCCACGTGGGTTTGGATAGCGGCTGCAGGGGGGACCCAACAAAATGGAGGAAACAAATAAAAACCAGGAGAAAGGGAAAGCGAATCCGTTCGCTAAAGGCGGCCTAGCGAGGTCCCCACCACGAGGAGTGGTGGAATCGGGTGTGAGTGACACGTGCGGCAGTGCTACGGCATCAGAGGCAGGTGGCAGGCTAGGCGTGGTCATGGATGGGCCAGGACTCATCCGGGCCATGACAGGATGCGGGAAACCCTTCCTAAAGTGATGGAGGTGTCCGAGCAGTTGGACGCGATAATCAACTTCACGTCGACGCGTAACAACATTGCTAAGGACCTCAAACTAAGCCTTTTGAGGCTGCGCATGACAGTGCAAGCTGCATGCAAAGAGAGGGAGGAGCTGGAGGCCAAGCTCCTAGCCGAACAAAGTGCCAAAGAGTTGGCAAGGCTAGCTGCGACGGAGAGGGCAAGGGACATAGCCTCAAAGCAGACCCAGACGGACGTATCCGTCTCCGTCGGAGAGTCCACCCTATCCATGGGGGCAGGGACCTCCAAGTGGGCTAGGCAGTCCCCGGGCGAAACGGCACCTGGCGCTTCAAAGAAGCGCATCGTGTCGGATGCCCCAAGAGGGGATCCAACCTATGCGAACGTGGCGGTGGGGTCCGAGGGTCTATCCTCGCGACCAGTTCCGGCTGCCAAAAAAGAGAGAGGCCCCGGCGCCAAGCCCAGCGCGAAAGGCGCGACGGCCAGCTCGAGAGTGGTCTCAAGCGCCGAAGGGGGCCCGAACAGCGGGGCCCCGACCACGACAGCGATAACCAGCACGGAGGCAGACGCTGGTGCGGAGAGGGGGATGAGCGACGACCCCAGACGTGGCAGAGAAAGCCAATGGAACAAGGTCCGAAAAAAGGGAAATAGGACAAGAAAAGAAAAAGATAAGCGACAGGTGGCTCGCAAGCGGAACCGCGGAGAGGCCCTCATCGTGAAGACCGACGTGTCCAAGTACTCGGAGGTCTTGAAAGCGATGCGCGGGGACGCTAAACTGGCAGGTTTAGGCACCGATGTGCGGAGTATACGCCGTACCCGCACCGGCGAGATGCTCCTGGAGTTAAAAAAGGCGACAACGCTAAAGGGCCCGGCGTATAGAGACTTGGCAAGGCAGGCCTTAGGTGAGGGTGTGGAGGTGCGCGCCCTCGTCTCGCAGGTGACGATCCAATGTAAAAACCTGGATGAGATCACCGAGGCAGACGAGATCTCCACTGCACTGAAGGAACAGTGCAAGGTCGAGGTTGCAGCAGCAGACATTCGTCTGAGGAAGGGTCCACTTGGGACCCAAGTTGCAACCATGAGGGTAGCGGCAGTCGACGCGGACGCTGCGTTGAAGGTGGCGAAGGTGAAGGTGGGATGGTCAATATGCCCACTAAGCCTACACCAGCCGCCAAAGGCATGTTTCAGATGCCTAGAGAGCGGGCACATGTCCTGGGAATGCAAAGGCCCAGATCGTAGCAACATGTGCAGAAGGTGTGGCAGCACTAGCCACAAGGCGCGGGACTGCAAAGGCCCCCCCAAAACCGGACGATAAGCACGTCATGGGGGGGGGGGGGGGCAAGTGCCCGGCCGCTAAGGGTATACCAAAGAGCCAACAGTAATGCAGGTAACCCAACTAAACCTGAACCACTGTGAGGTCGCCCAGCAACTGCTGTGTCAGACAGTTAGCGAGTCGGCATCGGATATCGCCATTATTTCCGACCCATACCGCATCCCACCCGGCAACGGGAACTGGTTCGCGGACAGGGCTAATATGGCGGCATTATGGACGACGGGCAAGTACCCGGTTCAGGAGGTTGTGTCTACCACAAACGAAGGCTTTGCGGTTGTAAAAGTGAATGGAGTGTTCTTCTGCAGCTGCTACGCACCGCCAAGATGGTCGATCGAAAAGTTTACCAATATGCTAGATCGGATGACAACGGAGCTAACTGGCCTGACCCCGTTGGTAATAGCGGGGGACTTCAACGCTTGAGCGCTCGAGTGGGGAAGCCGCCTTACCAACCCTAGGGGCCAAATACTTCTGGAGGCCTTGGCTAGGCTCAACGTAGACCTAGCCAATGTGGGTACCAAGAGTACCTACCACAGAAACGGAGCGGAATCGATTATCGATATAACATTCAGCAGTCCTGGGCTGATAAGCAATTGGAGGGTGGATGATGGCTACACCCATAGTGACCACTTGGCGGTTCGATATTGTATCGTCCACAATACAAGGCAGCGTGCAGAAGGAGGAGCATCCACTCCATTCGCCCGCAGATGGAGGACGTCCTACTTTGATGTAGAGACCTTTAAAGAGGCGCTTGAGAGGGAACGAAATTTACGCGAAACCCATGAACCTTGCGGCGAACGACTCGTTATGACACTTACACGAGCGTACGATGCGACCATGCCGAGGGAAGTCAAACCGAGGAATGGAAGATCGCCGGTGTATTGGTGGACGGAGTCGATCGCCGACCTTCGAAGAACATGCCTCCACGCAAGACGGAGGGTGCAGAGAGCGCGGTCAGACGCCGAGAGAATCGAGGGTAGAGGGGCGCTAGTCGCCGCGAAGGCTGCACTAAAGAGGGAGATAAAGGCCAGCAAGCGAGCCTGCTTCGAGGTTCTGTGTCAGAGGGCCAATGCGAACCCGTGGGGTGACGCCTATCGGGTGGTAATGGCCAAAACCAGAGGATCAGCGGCTCCAACCGAGCGTTCATCAGAGCTGCTGCAGGTGATCGTTGGGGGACTCTTTCCGAGCCACGACCCGAGTTCATGGCCCCCCACCGCCGTAGATTTGTCCCATGACCAGCGTTCCAGTATCCCAGACCTTAACGCTGTCATAGCGACGGAAGGGTGGACGGCTCCGCCGAACACCCGTGACCACGTGGGCATTGATAACGGCACAACGGGGGCCGGCGACGAGGCGACGGTGACGAATGAAGAACTCATTGCGATAGCAAAGTCGCTAAAGGTGAACAAAGCGCCGGGACCTGATGGTATCCTGAACCTGGCCATCAAGACGGCTATCTTGCTGGATCCCGGAATGTTCAGAGTGGTGATGCAAAAGTGTCTGGACGAGGGCGTCTTCCCGGACGCCTGGAAAATTCAGAACCTTGTGTTGCTACCAAAGACAGGGAAGCCACCAGGAGATCCATCGGCATATAGACCTATATGTCTGTTGGATACAGCGGGTAAGGTGCTCGAGAGGGTAATCCTCAACAGACTGACAACGTACACGGAGGGTACAGGCGGTCTGTCGGACAATCAGTTTGGCTTCCGCAAAGGGAAGTCGACGGTGGATGCCATCCTGTCAGTCACCAATCCAGCGTAAGAGGCGAGGAGTACGCTACTGTGCAGTGGTCACCCTTGACGTGAGAAACGCCTTCAACAGCGCCAGTTGGGTGGCTATCGCCGACTCGCTCCAGCGCCTACAGGTTCCTGGGTACCTGTACAAGATTCTCGGAAGCTACTTCCAGAATCGCGTACTGGTATACAATACAGAGGCAGGCCAGAAACGTGTACAGATCACCGCAGGCGTCCCACAAGGTTCGATCCTGGGTCCGGTGCTATGGAACACGATGTACGACGAGGTACTGCGGCTTGAGTTCCCGAGCGGGGTAAAGATTGTCGGGTTCGCAGACGACATTACCCTACAGATATGTGGTGAATCCATCGAAGAGGTCGAGTTAACGGCCTCACACTCCATTGGCATTGTGGAGAGATGGATGAGCTCCAGGCACTTGGAGCTAGCCCACCATAAGACTGAGGTCACGGTGGTGAACAATAAGAAATCGGAGCAACATGCGACGATCAGTGCAGGTAACTGCACAGTAGAATCGAAGAGGTTCTTGAGGTATCTTGGGGTCATGATCGACGACAAGCTGTCCTTTGTCAGTCACGTCGATTACGCTTGCAAGAAAGCCTCAATGGATTAAGCGTAAACTCCTGGCCAGCGTCGCCCTGGGCGTCGCGGGCCGGCATGGATCACCGCCTTAAGTACCAAGAGCTACGTAAGTAAGCTAGAGAGTACGCACAGGCTCATGTGCCTAAGAGTGGTTAGTGCTTACCGAACGGTATCACGCGACGCGGTCTGCGTCCTAGCGGGGATGATGCCAATAGGCATGGTCATAAAAGAGGACGTAGAGTGCTTCGAACAACGTGGAACAAGAGGTATTCGAAAGACCACTAGAGCCGTTTCCATGGTTAAGTGGCAAAGGGAATGGAATAACTCCACCAAAGATCGGTGGACCCACCGACTAATCCCGGAATTAACCGGGTGGGTCGGTAGGCGACACGGGGAGGTGAACTTCCACTTAACGCAGATATTGTCTGGCCACGGCTGTTTTAGACAATACCTGCACAAATATGGGCATGCACAGTCCTCCGCATGCAGCGAATGCGCGGGAGTTGAGGAAACTGCAGAACATGTGTTCTTCGCATGTCCTCGCTTCGACGGCGCGAGATCAGGCATGTTTGCTGTAAGCGGTCACGACACGACTCCGGACTACTTGGTCCCGAGGATGTGTCAGGACCGGGACATCTGGGACGCGGTATGCGTAGCAGCCTCCCAGATCGTCCTCGATCTCCAACAAAAATGGCGAAACGACCAAAGGCAGGTCGCAGGGACCACCTAACTACTAAAGCCCTAAGTAGTTAGACATAGTGGGTGCTGAACAAGCACAAGAGCCCCCTCCCCGAAGTAATACCGAAAGGTGGTTCCGGGGAGGGCCGGGGCTTAAGGCACGGGTGGGTTTTTAGTGGGTCGAGGAGTTGGCACCCTCATCCCCACACCCTGAGTTCTTCAGGTGTCTGGTTGCAGATTTTCCATCCCGTTTAAAAAAAAAAAAAAAAAACCACGATTGTCACTGGAGTTCCTCGTGGAAATGGTCAGGTGGAACGCGTCCATCGTATCATTATCCCGATGCTGACGAAGTTGTCAATCGACAAGCCCGAAGCATGATTCAGTCATGTTGCTTGTGTCCAAAAGTGTTTGAACAACAGCTGGCAGCGTGCGATCCAGACTACGCCATTCGAACTTCTAACTGGCGTGAAGATGAGGACCAAGGAAGATGAGTCTCTTCACGAGATACTACAGCAAGAAATTCAGAACGACTTCGAACAATCACGCGGCGAACTACGAGCAGCCACTCATCAGAATATTCGGAAGATTCAGGAAGAAAATAAAAAATACTACAATCTCCGAAGAAAGCCATCGAAGAAGTATCATCTCGGCAATGTCGTGGCCATACCAAAGACACAATTTAGTGTTGGTCAAAAGGTGAAGCAGAAGTACTTTGGGCTCTACGAAATCGTTGGTGTATGGCCGAACGATAGATATGAAGTACAGAAGCTGGAACCGGATAGTGAAGGACCAAATAAAACGTCAACATCTGGAGATTGTCTGAAGCCGTGGACACTTCCGGGCCGGAAGTGATGTCAGGAAAGGCCGTGTGGAACGATTGGTACACCCCCTAGGCAAAAAGAGAAGAAAAATCAGTTTTTCAAGTGCTACCGACAGATGCGCACGCATCTCCGTGTTCGTGTGAATTCAAATTTAATAAAGTTCATTTCTGTTTTTCTCAACTACTCCTTTCCCTCTTTTCTACATACAATCATACCCTAAGCCAAGAAGTACAGAGAAAAAAATCTTGTAGTAAAAACTACCATTTTACCCGACTATGCCTATCTTTAAAACAACCACTAACTTTCAGTCAAATTTACTACGTTTATGGTAAACCCTTCGACATTTGTGGTATATTTAACAGACCTCGTGTAGATATCAACCGCACCATGGTTGATCTAATCGCAAGCATGGTAAAATGAAACGCATTTATAGTCAGGTAAAAATTGTTGGTGTTTGCGCTTCATTTAACTCTCGAAATGGTAGTTTTTACTGGAGCTTTTTTTTTGCGTGTAGAGAAATGCTCCATTGCAAAGAAATATTCCAGATGTAATTAATAGAAAAAAAAAAAGCTCGACATTGCTGATCGGAACCGGAGCTTACCAACATACTATAATTGTTCTACTTACCGCACTCACATTACGTGTGACCGAGTTTGCCGTTTCGTCGTCTGCTGCTGAATATAGGTCATATATTCGAATGATGTAATAATCTGGAAGGAAGCGAGGTTTATCCCAGCTGATGTTGAATTGGTAGTTGTCCCCCGAAAGGTAAACTGTATCAACATGAACATTTGATACGCTTTCCGGGGCTATATTGAATGAAAGACAAATTTATTTTATTATTTTATTATCAGTGGCAGTTTCAGATCGATTGCATCATTGCCTTGTATTGAAATCTGCCAATTTATTTGCGTAATTTTTGAATGAAACATTTCTGAGTACTCTCCCACCATTTTCATATAACATGTGAAAGTGTAATAGAATTATCTTACCGCATATTTGGCTGCTATTATGCCAATCAATACAGCTAGGGGTGTGAAATGTATGCCATTTTAATTCACTTTCTCTAGAAGATTTTTCAATATTTTTTGCCCGAATACCTAAATAGTACTCCGAACTAAGTTCCAAAGCTGTTATGGTGTACTCGTATAACTCCTGTCAATTAGATAATTGAGAAGAAAAAATACAGTTTTGTATTGGTTTTGAACTAGTTGATTACCTTTTGAACATCCACAGTCCTTGAAAGATAATCTTGCAAATGGCTCGCATGGTATAGTAGTTCGTAGTGGCAAGTCCTGTCTGTAATTGACATGTTCGTTAACATTTTAGTTGGAAATGAAAACAAGTTTTCACTCATCAAACCATTTCAATACCTACCTGGTGCAGGTTGCCATGAAACTAGAGCATCCAGTAATTCATGGTTATGGGCGTTTGTGTGGAAATTAATCACGTCAATTTTAGTAATGTTCCCCGGTGTATAATCCTCGGCCAATGTTTTGAGCTGTGGTCTGTTCTCCACATAAACATATTCGCGATTAGAGGTCAGCACCGTGGCTGTGATGTTGTACTGCTGGTTCGGTGTTAGGTTCTCGATTTTTATAACCGACGCATTGCTCTGTAATTAAGTGTAAATAAATCGATTACTCTAGCTTTGGTTTAGCAAGTATTATTCTTACAACATATCGGTCTATATGTTAAGTATAGAAATAGTTTATAATTGATTAATCCCCTGTGTTTCAGCCTTTGCTTTTATTTAAAATATGATCTTTCAATAAAGCTTTGCTACCTTTGATAAACTACAGTTACAGAATTTTTTCTTCCTTCCCGTGCTCTAAATTAATAATTTCCAATCGTTGGGTTTTAATGCTATGACTTGTTCAAAGAGATTCTAGGTAATTAAAAACGCTTATTTGGTATTTAACGAAACAGAACCCAGGGAGCCATACCATACCATACCAATCAGTCTAAGGCCTGTGTGTCCCTTGCTGTACATAGAAGTCGTCTCCATTGCACTCGGTCCATGGCCAGCTGTCGCCAGCCGCGCAGTCTGCGAAGTGTCCGCAAATCATCCTCCACCTGGTCGATCCACCTTGCGCGCTGCGCACCTCTTCGTCGTGTTCCAGTCGGATTATTGACGAGAACCATTTTTGCCGGGTTGTTATCCGACATTCTGGTGACATGCCCGGCCCATCGTAATCGCCCGAAGAACCCAGGGAGCACAAAGTATTTAAAACTGCACAATGTTAGCATTATATGCACCTATAGAACAACCATTTTAATGCAACAATGAATGATAGCAGCATGGAATGCAGCCAGCGGTCTTTCAACCCTGTCCTATTTACTAGCTTTTGACAGTATGCAACATACCATATCTGACGTTTGTTCCCAGTGCGAAACAAAGGAAGTCAACCTAAAATCAAGCCGCCCGAATCATGTTCCTCAACGCCAACAACAGAAGCTGATGCCACCAATTGTTCTGACCGAACAAAATTTCCCCCCGTTAGCCACTATCTCGGTTTCGACGCAACCGGACAGAGGGTTGTTGACCCCCTTTACAGGTCACCAGACCCCTGCTAGCGGCGGAGTGGATCTCAAAACTTCTAGTGGAAATTCCGATGGTAACGAAACAGATTCGCCTGTCTGTTCAACCAGCTCCAGCTCATGTATTCAGTGTGTAGGAAGTATGTGTGGTCAAAAATAGATATCATTGGTTGGTTTTATTGCAAAAATTCATGTGTGGGACACATAGATATTAACATTACTTTTTTTTATCAGTGTATGTTTGAGAATAAAATAATCAGAAATCTACACTGAAGTGAGAAAGGAGGTGAATTTATGTTTTTCGGAACGATCTATTAGGCTTATTGACGTTTAATCACCTTTCCCTTTCTAGCACATGCAGAGGAATGATGGTTTGTTTTCCTCCAAAAGATTTTCCTTCTTACTTGCTCTCCTTTGTTTTAAATGGCGATGAAGTGTGCGTGCTTTCAAGGCCACTTAGCCTAATATCATTGCGCTATATTGATCCAAAAAAAAAAAACCATAAAAAATATATTGATTGGAGCATGGTAAGCTTGGTTGCCTTTCACCCTAGTTGGTCTTGTATCAATTCCTGTCGGAGCCGTTCTGATTTTTTGAGACTTATGCATGTATTGCTTCGCAGTTCATCACTACTGAGCTTTTAGCTCACTATAATAATAATGGGAACAATATGGGACATGAGATAAAGATCTACCTTTGATAAATGTATTATTGTTGAATAAAAGGCAAATTTTGGATAGATATACCAATACATAATTCCAAGAAATAAACATTGACGAACAATTTCAGTTAAAAAATAACGATAACTTTTATTCCTTACATAAAATAAATAACAATACGAATTCAGTTTGGCAAAGTAGGTATAAAAATAGATTGCACGGATGGTATCAGACGGATCCTTCTTATTTTCACGGATGATTCTAGTGTCTTCTCGGTGATCGGCCTTTTGATTACGTCCTTGTCCAGTTCGATCTGCGACACTTCCAAGCTTTCGGCGTTTCAAAACAATTTTTCGAACTGCACCACGGCTTACATCAAATTTTTCGGCAACTTAGGTTTTTAAGCAATCAAACACGATAAGAATTCAAACTTTAAGTGTTATTTTCTTTCCTTCCAAAATATATTCTTTAAAACCTCGTCACTTGAGCACAATTCGCTTCCTTCTCACAATTGCAGCAATTATTTGTGATGTATATATTATATAATTATACATATGCGAGGGATGTAAAAAAAGAATGTCAAAAGCATGATTTACAAGGGATACGTCAATTGGATGTACACGGCTTTTCCCTCTAATGAATCTTTTTTATTGACATACCGCAAACACAAGCTTATGTAATTTTTCACAAGAAGTTGGCTAAAATGAATTCAAACTTTTACACTAAATCTAATGAATGACACCCAAATATGTCTAGTACATGTAATGAAGTTGTTAATGATACGGATTAGTAAAGATATCGAGGCCTAATAAGCATAAAGCTCGGTGGGTCTTTTTTTCACCGAGCACTACTACCGGGTTTCATACTATACATAAGTGGTTTGTCTGACTTCGTATTAAATATCTGTTACGATGTGCAGTACTGCTTTGGCGGCGACGGGTTATAGTCATTTTTTAATCGATGTGGCTCAACTGTATACAATCCAGGCGATTTGGTGTTGTGTACATGATTTACTTATGTCCGTCGCTGAGCTCCAAAATGGTGAGTCGACAACTGGAAAGGAGCGTGCGTCCCCGCAACATAGCTCTGGTTCTCACAAGCTCCTACCTAATGCTTCTACGGGTCAAGAGATGACAAGGACCACCAGCTACGGCTTGCGTACTTAGCTGATAGGACAGCCTGGGCACTGTTGTCCTTCTGACTTCACCTAGATGGAGGAGTTGCATGTCGAGCGTCAGTCCACCAAGCAGGTGCAGCTCAAACAGCGTCTGTTCTGGCATCCAGCGGCTGAGTAAGAGACGCTGTTTCGCGTCAGCTATACCTTAGGAGGCAGTCTCACCAACGCGATAAGGGCAGCGCAACCACGGTAAGGTATCATACTGAAATCTAACCATAGCACGAAGAATGAAAAAATGGAGTATTCTTTATACGTATACACTGATAGGCAAAATAAAGTGCCCACCTCTTCGTTTTTTCAATTTCTCTCATTTACTTGGTTCAAATTAAAGTAAACACAGTGTAGTTTTTTTTTCTTATTATATTTTTTATATTCTTTTTAAGTTTCACTTATGGAATACTGAAAAAAAGGAGTTTTACTTAAAGAAAAAACAAAACAATTTGTGTTGAAAAAAAAACAGTGACAAAATAAAGTGCCCACTCCAAAAATCGATATGTTTTCGATAAGTTTCCATTGGAAGACCCCTCGATTGTTTATGTTTTGATATTTTGACATGTTTTGAAGCAAACGGCTCAACCTGGTGCATTTGTATACGTGATCGCATTTGACTCAATTGAAAAAAATGGAGAACGCAGTGCTTTCGAAAGCAATTCCCTTGTGTATCCGAAAATTGGTCGTTCGTGATGTGCAAAACGGTGAATCGCACCGGACTGTCGCTAAGAAGTACAGTATCAGTAAGGCAGCGGTTGGCAAAATTCTTCTGAAGCTTAAAACGTTTGGATCAGTGGTGGATCGCCCTGGCAGAGGCAGGAAGCGGAAAACGGATGCGAGAACGGACACCAAGATCATGCGCGAAGTCAAGAAGAACCCGAAGGTAACTGTACGCGAGATCCAGGAAACCCTTCAGTTATTAGTTTCCGGTCGAACTGTTCGTCGCCGTCTCGTAGCACAGGGGTTGAATAGCAAACTTGCCCGGAAGCGCCCATTTATCAGCAGGGCAAACAAAGCCAAACGGCTTAAGTTTGCTAAGGAGCATGTTGATAAGCCCCTAGAGTTCTGGAAAACGGTTCTCTGGACGGACGAATCAAAATTCGAGCTGTTTAACCGAAAGCGGCGGGTTCGTGTTTGGTGCAGATCGGGAGAGGAGCTTCAGGAGCGCCACATCCAAGGCACGATGAAGCATAGAGGAGGAAATGTGATGGTCTGGGGGTGTTTTTCGTGGGGTGGAGTGGGAAGCATTGTGAAAATCGACGGGATAATGACGGCAGGTTCTTACATCAACATCCTGCGAGAAAATCTGGAGGTTTCACTGATCCAGACGGGCCTTGGAGAGAAGTTCGTATTCCAGCAGGACAACGACCCGAAGCATACTGCCAAGAAGACCAAGTCTTTCATCCGGTCTTGTCGGATCAAACCGCTGGAATGGCCTCCACAAAGCCCGGACCTCAATCCCATCGATAATTTGTGGGCGATTCTCGATGCCAGGGTTGACAAAACTGGTGTTACCAATAAAAATAACTATTTTGAAGCCCTGGAGCGCACCTGGGAAGAGCTAGATCCACAGCACCTAAAAAACCTGGTCGAGAGCATGTCGAAGCGCCTGTAGGAGGTCCTGAAGGCCAAAGCAGGACACATCAATTATTGAAATGCTTTTATTTCACTTTAATTTATGTTTTCTGTAGCCTAAATGAAGTGGGCACTTTATTTTGTCACTGTTTTTTTTTTCAACACAAATTATTTTTTTTTTCCTTTAGGTAAAACTCCTTTTTTGCAATATTCCATAAGTAAAACTTAAAAAGAATATAAAAAATAAGATAATAAAAAAAATACAGTGTGTTTACTTTAATTTGAACCAAGTAAATGAGAGAAATTGAAAAAACGATGAGGTGGGCACTTTATTTTGCCTATCAGTGTATAATTTCGTAATGTTGTTATCATTTTATATTATAAAATCCCTTCACAATATTTTGTTGTTGCTATTTTCAGCTTCGTATTTATGTATCGTCGTAAGTTTTAGCCCGCCTAACCCACGTTATGTATTTGAAAAGATAGACTGATTTTTTACGATTTTTTTAGAAGGATAATGCGACAAATTCAACAAAAAACGAAATGTTTTTCTTCTACATAAAAAAAAAAAATATTCAAAAACTAAAATTGCTTTTGATCCTTCATTTTCTATTGCACATATACCTTCTGCTTAAATATGAACGAATCTGGTAAAATAAAACACAAACGGTTAATTATTTTTCAATATTTATTTTGTCTCCTTTAAAATAATCACCATCGTAGGCGATACACATTGCCAACGTTTTTTTCATTCCTTACACGCTATTTCTACTAACTATCTTTACTCACTTTTGGGTAGCCATACTTCCGAAGAATTTGAGTCGATCATACTCATATTTTGGTTGTTTAAAAATAGCGTGTATAGCACTTTTCATACGCCTCTTATGTTATCGCCTAAGTCGAGGCGCCCACTGAAGTGGCGGAAGTGTGGCATCACATAACATGTCAAAATATCGAGTCAAAGTCTTGTGGCGTGAGGCGAACGTCGACAAGATATTTTGGAATGCTAGCAGATGTCACACCTCCGCCACATCAGTGGGCGCCTGGCCTAAAGCTCCCTCTTCGAATTCTCTTTTATGACTTCAATCGTCTGAAAATGTTTACCACGAAGCGGAAATTTGAGTGGTCAAATAATCGCGAACTAAACATGATTTGTGAGCTGATGCATTATCGTGATGCAAAAACCACGACTTGTTGTCCCACAATTCTTTCCTTTTGAGAAGAATATTCTCACGCAAACGCTTCATAACGCCCAAATAATATTCAGCATTGACCGATTGACCTTCCGGGAGAAATTCCGAGTGCACCACATCTTGGCTATCGAAGAAAACAGTCATTTTTAATTTTTGATCGACTTTGACGCGATTTTTTGGGTTTCGGCTCATTTTGGAAGTACCATTCCGATGATTGCTGGGATGCTTCGACGTCGTACTCGTAGACCCAAGTCTTGTTACCAGTTATGGTGTGCTGGATGTCCGTATCACTCATTGTGAGCATTTCCTTAGCGACTGTTTGGCGTTGCTCTTTTTGAAGAAAATTCAACAATTTTGGAACAAGACGTGCGGATACACGTTTCATGCCCAAAACATCATGTATAATGCTATGAGCGGATCAATTTGATATGTTGAGCTCATCAGCAATTCCTCTTTCAGTCACACGGTGATTTTGAAGCACTTTTTCGATGTTTTCTTCGTATATTGATGTTGCTGGACGACGATCATGAGGCATATTTTCAAATGATGTACGACCCTCTTTGAACAACTTATAACAATCAAACACACGTGCACGCGATAGAACAGATTCCCCATAGGCTTTATGCAACATTTTCAATGCATCAGAAGCAATTATTCCGTATGAATAACAAAATTTCTGACTAATTTTTTGCTCAACGTGTGATTTCATAGTAAAATTCGAAAAACACACTGCCGAAAAAAAACCTTCGTGACAAATCTTGCTCAAATTTGACATGTAAACGTATAACAGCCCTACCAATCTAAGAAAATTTTTTTACGCGGACCATTTTATTCATAAGGTTGTCTTCATATTTGAGCAGAAGGTAAGAAAACATAACATGAATAGATAGATTTGTTGTCTTCGTGAAGATTATTGCGTGAGTAACTGCTTCCGTTTCGTGTTGATATGTAATGTCTTCAACGAATTATTCGTCATCGTATCTCGATCCAATAGATGTGCAAACATCAATGCTATGCTATGCTGTTTACCACTCCTGCCTGTGAAGCTGTGACTATTCGCTTTTTACCTTATGCTACCTATTTACCACTACTGCCTACGACAATTTCCTCTTTCCTTTGATATCTACTGAAGTCTGTGTGATTCCTAGAAGCTCTCGTTTCAGAAGATGATTTGCAAAATATCGCGTATGATGAAATTGATGTACTTGGTAGTTTTCAGAAGTTGGTTTCACAATCTATTGGTCTAACTTTAATATTCAAGGCGTGAGAGTGGAATATCCGAATAATAAAACAAACGAATAACACTTTCGATATCACAGTTAGAGCAATGCGCTGTTGATTAAAATTGTTGAATTACTCAAGAGCTAATGGGTCGAAACGACTATTTACAGCACTGGTTCCCTGCGTCCTTTCAAGGTAGACATTCAAGTCCTTCCTATCTTCCACGGTGGCATGAACATGGCCAAGTGGGTGATCGAGAAATATCTTGCTGCAGATTATCGCGTGGAGAAACATACCCATATTTGGTTCCTTTTGAAGCTGACATGTCTTCAACGAATTCTTCCTCGTCGTAGTCAAACACAAGGTGTTCAAAATACCGTGTTTTTTCAAGTATACTATATTATACAGACATAATCTGCAATTCCTTTTCTTCTCCTTTCTCTATGCACTCGTAAGTTAACCGGTGCAACATAACGTTAAAGGCATGCACCGTTTTACTGCAATTGTGTCGGTGAACACGTGGATTGAAAATATTCACCTCAACGAAATTTATTTTGCACATGCACACACTTCACGAAACTGAAGTGGTCATTCTGTGAGATTGTATATGTGTTTGAATTCCAATCAGGAATGAACACAGCATAGGGAAGGTCCATTAATTACGCCACGCAGTAGGGGGGGAGGGGGGGTTTGAGAAAACGTGACGATCCATACAAAAAAATTTGAAGGTTCATACAAAAAACGTGACAAGGGGGGGGGGGGTTCATAAAAAGTCAATTTTTGCGTGACGTAATTAATGGACGTTCCCATACAACTAGCTACTACACTGTTTGACGTCTTTCTACGGTGTAAAATGGTAGATGTTGACATATTTGTCGATTTAGTCTGTGATCAAATTAAGTTATTGTTTAGGATTATTGAAAAGTTTTCAAGTGTAGCTAGTGTATATTGAGAAGTATCGGTTAATATTCGCTCGTTCTTGATTTGATACCGCAGTAAAGTTGTGATAATGCAAAATTCCTTAAAATAATCGAGGAGTGAGATAACGGGGTACAAGAACGAATATGAAATACGATGAAAATATACATAAAACTTGTTCGTGGGTTTGAATCATAGCAAAAGGTACATAGTGTCGCAATCATATTATTCTCATTCTTAACTCATCCCATAATTGTGACTTAATTGGATATTTGTGTGTTGTTACTGTGCTAATGGTGATTCAAATATTTTTCCTACGTGCTTGAATTCAATCGACGATGGCCAGAATGTCTTCTAAAGGTCCTAAAGCTAAAAGCTCCAGTAGCTTACGAATTCTGTGGATACCGGGAAGGAAGAAACACAATCGCAAGGGTGTCTACAATCCAACGAAAAACTCCGTTCCCCAATATCAAGCAAACCAGCAACGAAAAAACGAATCCTGGACACTAGGAGGCACAATTAATCATTCAAAGATCATCAACGCGTAAGTTTGCAGCATCCGTTCGTAGTCGAAATCGTTAACCGATGCCATAGGGGGACGGGGGAAATCGGATAAGGTGTTGAAAAGAAGACAAGTTATTTTTTGTTTAGTCAGAAACGGGTTAGCGTTCAAAATCATTGGAGGTCACTCGCGGCGGCAGGCAGTTATCTCGCATTATTTAGTAGTGCATGCGAAACCTACTAACTATCTCATCGCACTCGTTCTTTATCTGCAATGTATAGGTACGTAGTAGGCTGGCGAATCTATACCTCTAGTCAATCAATTAGAGCTATTGTAAATTGCTTTATATATAGGTATTCAATCATGATAATTATGTAGCTCCCATTCATGATGGGCTTGAGCATACTATTATTGGTTCAATTTGCAAATAAACAGTGTTGGTTTTACTCAGTTGGTGGGAAAGTCATCTTAACGCACAGTATTTATTTTCGTCCGCTTCTCTTATTTTGCGTTCATATTAATGAAATTTACCAATAATACTTCTGACTGGTAGCTCAAATTGTTACAGTTTACTGAAAACATATTTCACTTACATAAAAATCACTTTTACATAAAAATCACTTAGAAAAAGAAATTCTACTTAACTAATCATTTACATTTCACTGGACACATAAGATTCACTTGACTCGGGTATTAAGGAGATTCGGCACAGATCTAATTACGGTAGCCATCAACTAGCCATCCTTTTGAAAATAAAATTCTCAGTTTTTTCAGCAGACAGTTTTAAAATATATCATGTTATGCGCTTAAAGCACTACTGTCATTTGTTAATAACTTATGATGTATGATGAAATTAACCATTAAGCTTTCATCTTATTTGTATTGATCTAACAACAGATGTCGACCGCTAGTTTTTGTTATTATTTATTTCAGATATGGAGAAAATAAATAAATCATACTTTTTGACGTCGGACAACGTCTTTGTTTTCAATACTAGGGTAGACGTTGCGAAGGCTATGAGTTGGAGCATCACGGAATTTGTTCAGAATTTGAACGTTAATAACTATTTCTGCTAATAACTTGAGTGACGCATGTGGTGCTGGGTGATGCATTGTCGCACTATACAATAAGGTTTTTTTTGCATGGTTTTTTTTTACACGGGTTGTTTTCAGCGATAACTCCAGAACGGAACAACTTATCGACCTTAATCAAATCACATTTTACGTTTGGGCCAAAAGTAATCATATGGCAGTTTTTCAAAAAAAATCACGTTTATTGGTGTAAATACTCAAAATTTTAAAAACTGTATTTTGACCGTTGCGTGGAAAGGTAACGCATACAAAAAAAAATCGAAGCAATATATAATGTTTAAGCATGTGGATTTATCAACTCTATTTAGTCTTTTTTTACACGGTTCCTTACTAAAAGTGGACCGTATCCCCCGTGCAAAAAAAAAACGTTTGTGTATAAGAAAATATGTGGAAATCTGTCCTTTTTAGGACGACCCAGCAAGAGAGTTTGTTTCATTGGAATTTATCTAACATACAGTTTCAAATTCTTGTCAATTGGCAGCTAACATAGTTTCAGCTTTCACTTCATCGCATACCTTAAATCGTGTATATAATTTCAAACGCGGCTAGGAAATTTAAACGTTCTTATTACAAAGCGCCAATATAAAACAAGCTTACGGCAAGAGTAAGCATGTCAAAGGATTTTTTTTACAGATTGCGACCGTCACGAAATATTGAAACAAATGATTATAACATTCATTACACATTGTAACCTAGTCCTACGTCACCCTTGCGTACAACCCCATTGGGCTGTCCTCTGTGATTTTTTTTGAGTCGGTTTTGGTTCTTGGACCAGTATTTGGCTCTAGTGAATATTGATATTAATAAAATGATTAAAAGCATGTATGAAGTTATGGATAACATCTAACAGGGAAGTATTAGAATAATTAGGAGCGATTCTACGAGCTCATAAGCATTCAACCAGAATTCCAAAGTTTCACTTCCACATATTGCTTCAGTCAGTGTATAATTTTCTTATCAACAAAGTTGAAAACTGAACATGTCCTTGCACGACATTGTCCGAAAATAAAACTTATAAACTGGAAAAAAAAGTTCAATTATTACTAAGAAATTTGAAATACTAAAATAAAAGATCAGGGAGACAAACAGTTTGATTTCAGTCGAACTGTCAAATTTGGTTCCAATCAGAAATGTTTACATTTGGTTTGCATTATTCAAGTTGCGAGTTCAAGTGATACCAGATTTTCTCTAGCGGCCAGTTACTCAGTTGTTCTGTAACAGAAGCAATCCAGAGAAAGAAAGACTTAAATGAAGAAACCAAAACTAACCTGTCTTAATTTTTTTGTCCACCATCGGTTAAAAATTGCTCTTTCAAATCAAATTGTTTAGTGACAAAAACAAAACCATCGGCGGTCTTGCTGGGTTCCAAAGAAATGTCTGGATTTGAATCTATTTTATCTTCCACTGCTGGAGGTTAATTATCTTTATTACACCTGTGTGCATACCATTCATCTCGTTGCTATGTTGGATTATCTCTAATGTTTTGTTCAGGCGATAGAGTTATTACATGATGCAATTGCAATCATCAATACGTTTGTTTTTAATGTGAAGTTTAAACATGTTGTATTTATATGTACTAGGGCGTTACTTTGAACTCTGAATACATTTAGAATACGACAACCCACATTCAAATTTAATGTTTGGAAGATGTCTGCTAATATTTTTTACATCACCATTTCTATTCGGGAAGACTATCTCGATGACACCCTTGTATATAACAAGTTAGGCTGAAACTGGTGCTATAGATAGCCCTTTTAATTTAATTAGTTAGATAATTTTGTTTTAAATTGAGACGATTAAAATCCGTACAATTGTTTTTGAATTTCCCGTGTAAGAGAACTCGGTAAGGACAAGCTTAGGATAATTTTAGGAGCCTTCCCGCTCAAGTTTCAGTATGTTTGGCATGTTCGTTTCAGAAATATAAAATTTCAAAACGAAGAGTGCTCGCCACCTAGTGATGAGTGTTGACAGAAGCTCGACTTAAAGGTTAATCGTTGTGCTGGATTTCTTCCACAATTTCATCTAACAGCATATTGCTCTAGCAGCTAAGGCAGACGTGCGCATATTGATCGTAATAAACTTTTGAAATATTTTGTGGATCGAGATATTTTTTTCTGCAGTTTTCGCAGCGCGATGCAAAAAGTGATTAATTGCAATTGGCAATCCAGAAGTCATTTTGCTCAGCATCTCTCTGTGGTCACGTACACCAACATTTAATCGAGTGTTAGCAACATCAATGGGAAATAAGTACTTTTAGGGCTTAGGCTGAAGCACTCTCGACGGCACCCATTATATCAAAATTTAGAATTTATGTAAATAAGAATCTGCAGTACTTCCTCAGCCTAAAGAATAAGTATATATTTGCTTTTTGACCATCCAGCTTCTTGTTATCGTTCATACGATTCTCTTCATCGGCCAACTACCACCAATCATTGGTCATGCTTGCTCTCCACTAGTCGCCATCACAGTGAATAATTTGGCGAAGGTTGATTCAGCTTTGCCGTAAATGATGACGTTTCTGTTACCCGATCACGGACTATCCCTCTGATTCAGCTGGAACAAAGAGAGCATGAAGTGAAGAAAATGATCTAGATTCTGTGCTGGCAGGGATAATTCATTGCGAAACCACGAAATCGATTGATGAGATTTGTCAACCCTAACTGAGGATCAATTATAACTTGCTTGAACACCTTCTAAAACTTGCCACATAAGTGGCGCATGTTGAACTTGTATAATCATTTTCTACAGCTAAACGTTGGTCCTGATGATTTAAGACTAGTGGAGGTTATTGTCATTCGAGAATCTGGTAAACCCGCGTCCGATCAAAACTCCTGTAGACCCAACGCGTTGTCGTCTTGTATTCGAAAGTTGTTGGAAAAAATTATCCCTTTCCGTCAGGATAAATGGCTTGTTACGCAGAACCTTCTTTCAGATACTCAATATGGTTTCCGTAGGGGTAAGAGAACGGTCTGGACAACTGTCTTGCGTTGCTTTCACACCTGTCAACATCTCTCGGATGGTCTTTTAGAATTGTCTCTCCGGCTCAACAGGTGTAAAATTTTGAACCCACAGGTGGCCGAATATTTTCAGTAGCTTGTTGAGCTGATCCTCAAACTCGCTTCTTGACTTGGTACCACGTGTACATAACTGCGTGAATTGTCATTGCATAATCTGAAGAAATGCTACGTCAACAATTCGTATGTCTGTCCTCAGCCTATGAATAAAAAGAACAATGCTATAAGAATCCTGGTAACTGCGAGCATTTCAGTGGAATACATGTAACTAGAAAATGAGAACAAAGATTAGTAATTTCCGTTTAATTCCAACTACCTTCATTGCGTATCGTGACAGATACACGTATATCGTCTAAAATGTGCAGACTTTTTCAGTGTTTTTACAGATAACTGTAAAATTTCACCGCAACTTAATTTGGATTGTACAACGCAATATTCTTTGAATTAACTCGTTCAGGCCTAATTTTTTTTTCAGGCGTTATATCCGCTGCAGAATGTTATGATATGTTTTCAAACATATACAATGAATGTCCTGGAAGACCAACATTAATAAAAAAATTTTGGGAAACTTAACTTAACTTTGTACAGCCAATAAAGCTTTTGTTTCAATTGTAGATCTTAAGTTTTGAATTACAGTTTGAGCGACCAGAAACTTACAAGATTATCCTATGATGTCACGTTTCAGAAAATTCGTTGAATATGTTTAAAAATTTATCGTAGCTTTGTAAAGCCCACTTCTGTTAATCTTAAGGTCAGTTTTAATGAACTTGAACATTCCATGATACTTTCACTTTTTTTTAAAAACACTATTTAAAACAAACTTTTTTGAGCGTATTAGTAGAATTTAAAATTAACACTTCATTTGATCACTTTGAAAAAATAAAAACTAAAACATTGAAACACTTTTTCGTTTACTAGCGAAAATTTGAAAAAGTGTTTCAATGTTTTATTTTTTATTTTTAAAAAGTGATCAAATGAAGTGTTAATTTTAAATTCTCCTAGTTTCCCAATCCCAATCATTCCAAGATACTTTGATACTTATAGAAGATTCACTGAATGTGTTTCAGAACATATTGTCACCTTTAATAGATTATAAAGCTACTATTACGACTGTAGATCCTAACTTCTAAAATCAACGGCAGTTTTGGTGATCTGAAATCTCATTACATCTGTTTACCTTCCAAAAGACTCACTTGTTAATTTGTTCAAATAGATATTGTTACTTTGTTTAGTCCACAAAGCTGCAGTTACAGCTGTAGATTTTTAGTTTTAAACTCCAGGAATGTTTCCGAAGGAATATCTCATAATGTCTGTTGTTTTTCAAAGATATTTAGGGAATATGTTTCAATACACATCCTAGCTTTACATAGCCCCGGAAGCTTTTGTTACAACTGTAGGTCTTACGTTCTGATCTCAAGGATAGTTTAGACGACCTAGCAGATGTCACATTGCCTTATTATGTTTGCTGACCTTGAAGAATGTTAATTAAATATGTTTGAATATTTATTGTAACTTTGTATTGCCTAAAAATTACTGTTACAACTATAAATCTTAAGTTATGAACGCCATGACAGTTTGGATGCCCTTGACTATCTCAAGATTATCTTCTTGACTATTTTTACGTTCGAAAATGTTCACTGAATATGCTTGAACACGTGACGGTACTTTGTGTAGCCCAAAACGCTACTGTTACTACCGTAGACTTCAAGTTCTAAACTCCCGGGCAGTGTGGATTACCCAAAAGGCTACAAAGTTATAAAATAATGATTGTTGACTTTCCAAAAGATTCATTTAACATAATTGAATACACATAGTAACTTTATGCAGCCCAAAAAACTATTGTTACAACTGTAGATTTTATGTTTTGAACTTAAAGACAGTTTGGATGACCTAGTTCTCTCATAAATTATACATCCCTAGATTGTCGCGTTTTGTCTGTTGGCCTTCCACACTATTCAATTAATGTTGTTAAATACATACTGTCCCTTTGCATACTCCAAAAATCTACTGTTACAACTTACAACTGTTATATTTTATGTTCTGAACTTAAGAGCAGTTTGGATAATCTAGATCTTCCCAGTTTCTCTCGTAAATTTTTTTTTCATTAGAAAATTTTCACTGAATATGGTTGCATACGCAGCGTAACTTTGTATAGCCCAAAAAGCTTTAGTTATTACTGTAGATCTTAAGTTCTGAATATTCAATTTGTTTGAATACATATCGTAAATTTATATAGCTCTAAAAGCTACTGTTACAAATGTAGATCTGAAGTTCTGAACTCAAATTCATTTTGGATAACCAAGAACATCCCAGAAAGATACGAAAAAGATAATGTTTATCAACGAGAATTTAATAATACGTATGCGTATGTACCATGTTCACAAACAAAGCTTTACACTTTTATCAAGGTGTTTATTTTTTTCTTCTTGAACTTCTTCATATTCAAGAAGTTCTAAGTTGTCAATTATGCCTTAAACGCATATGTTTTACATTTTTTTCCACATAGAAGAATTGATGTAGAACAAGTTTGTTGAAGACAGTGTACACTATGATTCAGTCTGTGATGTTCCTTTTGGTTAAAATACTTTTCAAGACAAGGCTTAATATTTATGAATTCCTCAATTATATCTGGCCTGAAATCAACAATGTTTTCCTTTGAAATTGATGCGTAGAAACGTCGTAGAAACGTGCGTAGAAACGTCTCTTTCCAAAATTATGATAGAGGGTGTTCCGATCAAAATTTGGTCAAACAGTAATGTGTGTTAGTCTATCAAAGTTGTTATTAATAAGTCAAATTCTTTTTTTATTAAAACAGTTGTTAAATACAGAAAACAGGAGAAATATCCAGCTAAGCTTCCTTTTCACCGAATGTGAATTGCCGGGTCTTCCGTTTAACACCTGGCATAATATTTTGTAACAGTTTGCCATGAACTGTTTCTCGCTCACAACAGCTTTTTGAGTCTTCTTAAGGTTCTGCTTGACGATGGCCCAATATTGTTCGATTGGGCGGAGCTCTGGCGTGTTGGGAGGGTTCTTGTCCTTGAGCACCACTTGAACGTTGTTGACAGCATACCACTCCATAGGCTTTTTTCCGTAGTGGCAAGATGCCAAATCCAGCAAAAATAGAATGGAACAATTGTGTCGCTTCAGGAAAGGTAGTAGACGTTTTTGTTGGCACTCGCTCAGATAAATTTCCTGGTTGACGGTTCCGGTCACAATGTAAACGATGCAGATATTTCTTCGAAAACTTTGACAGTTTAATGTGCTTGAAAATATCTGCCACCTTTGCTCGTCCGGTTGCCGTAAAATAAATACTGTCCAGGAAGCTGTTTAAAGTCTGCCTTGACGTAAGTTTCATCGTCCTGTACCACGCAATCAAACTTCGTTTGCAACGTCGTGTACAACTTTCGCGATTTGGAGTCACCACTTTCTTGTAAGTCGACAGTCCAGCTCGTTTTTTAGCTCTATCCACGGTTGAAAGCGCTACTCCCAGCTTCTTTGCGATATCTCGAACGGTGAGGTTGTGGTTCCGCTCGAAACAGCGGGCAACTCTTTTTGTCGTCACTGTGGCCTCCGGCTTTTGATTCCCCCCCCCCCCCCCCCCAATCCAGCTTTACTGGCTGTCGACAAACGTTCACCGAACACTTTTAATATGTTGGTAACAGTTGATAAAGTCAACTCAAAATCAAAATAGAGGCATGGTGCTACACGCACACATCTTCAATATGAGGGGTGTGCAAATTTGTTTGATGCACGATGAAAGGAAATGCGTCAAGTTTAAGTCGACCAAATTTTGATCGCCCTTTAATAGCCCTGAAAAGGGCCTTTTGTTAGCTATACATCATCAAGAGACGTAACTCTTTAAATAAAAGCTCAATTTTCCATTAACGAAATGAAGTAATATACTACAAGCGATGGCTCAAGAGTCTAACAGAATTCCCATGATTGCTGGAGTAATCTAGTATTCACTGACAGCATGCTGCTAGAGTTTTGTTGACAATTGTCATTTTGGATTAGAAAATAATGCGCCTGTTTGATTGCTTGCTCATCAGTGCTTAAGTGTTGATAACCTGGCTTAAAAGTTTTATTTAATAGCAAAACTTTTATTTGCTCTATATAGTATGCGCTAAATACTTTAAAAACGGAAGAAAATGTATGATCTTATATTGGTTACATCAGGTACTAAAATGCCTCGACAATAAATAATGATTACGTGAACGGAATGTCATAAATAATGACTGTGTTTCACGGAAAAAAATAATTAATTCTAACAAGCGCGTAAAATTTCCCCTCGTGTAATTCCAAGCCAAAGGAGCGTAAACAACGATATTGTTTGCAATCTTTTATACAACAGGCTCAATTCAGGCGTTATCTGGCTTAAATTTACATGAAATATCCCATTATGTTCTGCCATTCTTATCCCATTATGTTCTGTGATTCTTTTTATCTGTGTTTTAAGTTTCGTACAACCGGGTTATTTCCGCGAATCACCGAGGAGGAAGACCGCGTGCCACCACGTCAAGAGACGACTCGCCTTTATAGTTCCAAAAAGAATTGCAAGTGCCTGTGTTGGACCGAAAAATCAGGTGACGTGCCGTTGCCGCCGGATTATTAATCCGGCCTCCTTCGAAGAAGCCTTTGATATCGGTGAAAACCCAAAAGAAACGGTTCCTGGTTGCTTGGAAATGTCACAGTCTGATTTTTCTGCAAACGGTCTGGGTCCGATTAATAGGAATGATGGTATAATGGATCGTTTCATGTACAAATTTTATTGATGTTATCCACTCCATGCCTCAAAGGTGCACGGCTGTAATCGACAATAATGGATTCGCAAGGAAATATTGAAGGCCGAGGACAATCTGGTGTCCATGATACGAAGTTGCGTTTGTTTTCCCCAGGAGGATAATTTCTTATCTTGTTCATTTCATAGTATTTCCATTGTTCGTGAATAAATTATGTTTTATTCGGCACAATAAATTTGAACTATGTTTATTTTCATTAATTCTTGGGGGCCTCGGATAACGTAGTCGGTAAACGCACTTCTACCGTTCCGGAGGCGGCGGGTTCGATTCCCGACCGGTCTAGGAATTTTGCTGGTTGGAAAATTTCTTGACTTTCTTGGGCATAGAGTATAATTGTGCTTGCCACACAATGTACACATCCATGCATTGGTGTTGGCAAAGCAAGCTCTCAATTAACAACTGTGGAAGTGCGGCTAGAACACTATGTTGAGAAGAACAGATAAAAGCTCGTTTAATGAGCATAAAAAAAACCAGGAAGAAGAAGTTATTTTCATTACCAGCATGCCTTTTTCTTTTTGTTAATTCTCTGGTTTTTTTTTTATTACACGGCCAGCCGTTTCAACTCAGTTTTGAGTCATTTTTGACTCACTTTCGTCAAAAGTGGAGTCACTTAAATTTGAGTAAATGTTACTGGCATCGACAAGTCGACAAACCAAAAACATCCATCTGATTTGAGTCGATTCCCAACTATTTTTCGCAAGTCTTGCTGATACAGACTTTACAATCGCACACCAATCGGTCTTGGACTGAAGTTGAAAATGTAAGAACCAAACGCGATTATTCTCCAAATAAAATAATCATTTTAAAACTTTTTTTTTAATGATTTTATGATTTTTATTATAATGTGATCGACTATGATGTAGAAAATTGCGATTATAATTGCATCAAATTTGAGAATGATTTGTCAAAGACTTAAAAGGTAATTATGATAATGGGTACAACTAAAAAAACAGTAGTAGTTAATACTTAATACTTAATACTTACAACCCCAAAGGTCTTTCCTTTGTTGGTTTTTCCTACACATTCATTTTGGAGATTTGGTTGAACGAACACCCAAATTGCAATCCGCAGTGTTTTAATCAGGGCAATATTTAACGTTTCGAAGCAGCGGACAATTTTCGATAAAACAAAAGCGTACAGCAGAAAACAGAACTGATAAATAAGAACGGTGATATCTTTTCTCGAATTGATAAGATTAAGATATTGGAGCAGGCTAGATCCGTAACACACCATTAGTCCCGTTTCGAAGTTAGAAAGTATACAATCACAGAACTACGTGAAGTGGTACCCGTGTTAGCTAATTAAAAATACCTAGCCTTTTCAATATCTGTGACACTCAATTAGCAATTGATGATGAATTACATTGAGTGTGTATATTGTGTGATTACCTGTTAAAATACCTATGTGATACTCTGTTCATTTAAATCTACTGTACATCTATGAATCTGTGCCGACTTTTCAATGTGGTAATGCAATTTGATATTATTTCCCACTGTCTGAGTATTTCCAAGATTATTTTTGATTTTGATTTTTGTAATTCCTATAGTACAATAGCAAATTTATAATTACGATCACAATATTATTTAAACTACTGAAACATTGAATACATTATATCGAGTTCATTCCTGTTCGGCAACTGGTCAACATAGGTCAGATTCATCATCATCGTGTATTGGAATTTCTCTACAATTTCCTTTGCACACTCATGCTACAGTCATTTACTGGTAAGCAAATCATTCACACATTATTTCAATTCGTTATGCACGTCCCCCCTCTGCATCTCATCCATATTTACCATCAACATCATCGTCATCGTCATCACCATCGTTACCATCGACGTCGTCTATTGCTGCGTTCAATATTTTTATTCACGAATTTCGACAGCGACTTGTATTGGTGCGACGCAACAGAATTTGCATACTTTACAAAAAAAAACGGAAAACTTGTTTTGTTGTGTTGTCGCTGGAAAAGTGAAACCTTGAACCACATAATTGCTGGCGAGCCGAATATTAATTCACATCACATTGCTAAAGTGACCCATTGTCATATGGTGGTCAACTTATTTTCTCACTTTTGTTCTGATGGTGTGGGGCACTTTACCTTTACCTCTGTTACCTATACATTAGCAGCGACAGACGTGACAAAGCGCGAGAACGTGTTCGGTGCGACCAATCTGTGCATTATTTCACACTAATCCCAACAAAATGCTGCGATTAGATCGTTAAGAATAGTGACCAATTGATCGACTTTGCTGTATTGTGTTGTGATTTCCGTGGAAAACCTGTAGGAAATTCTTTTTCAGAGATCTTCACGACAATTTGGACGTGGGCATGGCGACAGCAACGGGTGCCATGGGTTTGGCTTCAATGGCAGCCAACAAAACCGGTGAAGCAAGCTCAAGCAAAACTAGGCCCGCTGAACTCAATGCTGCTGGAACTGCATCGTGCAGCACAGACGGGACCCAGGTCGTGGAGTTAGTTGTTCTGAACGACTTGAATGGTGATATTAGTAAGGTGAGTATGATGCTTTACTTCTTATCAGTGAGTTGTAAATACGTTTACTGCTTGGGTCACAAATTGTGCAGCTGGAATAAATCATTGGGCTAGTGCATCGTTCGTCAGTATAGGAAAAGCAGACCTTTTATGAACACAAAGGTCACAAATTAAGCGTGGTAGAACATATTAGCTCTACAGCTTAATTTTTTTTTAATAGAAATCATCTTAACATCAGTGGAACAATTAAAGACAACTTATGTTCGATAGGCCTTACTTTCTATAATTTTCAATTTGCTTAGGTAACAATTTAAATAAAAAAATCAAAGCGATCAAAGACAACAAGGTTTGAGTATTTCTATCTTCACCTATGATGTAACTTCTTGAAATAATGCATTACAATTATATAGGGTATTCTTTGTTCTAGTGTCAGGCAATAACTTATCAAATACATAGCTCTTTCTTCTCTTTAACACTTGTGTACCTATAAATCATAGTTCAAAGATCGAGGTGAAATGAAATATGACCATATGACCCCCGTGAAAAACACAAAATTTTCCTAGAGAAAATTGCTGGGTAAAAAATATTGTGGATCTTCTTTAACGAATAAATAAATAGTGTAAAATAACAATAACAAAATTGCCATCCACAATAGATTCTATGGTGAATAACAATAAGTTTACTGTTTCTCTTATAGTTGAAAACAATAAAACCTATAGCGCATCTCTGTGCCTATAGTATCTACCGTTTATCTCACTGTAATTTTATAATATATTCTATCATTTATTTTCAATGTGATTTTAGTTAGATGCCGTTTCCCCTGTCAATATAGTATTTAGGTCCTGGGAAATGATATCCGCCAGTGTACACCTACACGCTCGTTCATATCTACTCTAAATAGAGTAACTTCCACTCAGTTTCGTATTTTCATGCTAAAAGTCAAAAACTGAGAACCTCGAAATAAGGAAACTGAGTAAATGCTACTCTGATTGTATAAGCGCTAAACTTATAAAAAATCAGAAATTATAATAAAGCTGCCCAGCGGCCGGCGTCAATGGTGTAGTGGTAAGCGTGACGGCTACTGGCACCCAAGTGGGTCTGGGTTCAATCCCAGTCGACGTCGGTGGTTTTTCTGAGGCGAAAAAATCTGGTCACGTCTTCCTTCGGAAGGGAAGTAAAGCCGTTGGTCCCGGCTCATAGTCATGAGTCGTCAGGTAGGTTCCAGGTGGTGGAGTCGTCTCCCTGGCGTCGGTGATTGTCACCATGTGAGGAAATAGGCCAACGGAAAGAAAATAAAAAAAATAAAAATAAAGCTGCCCAAAGCGAAAAACTTGATGTGAGTATCCAATTTTTTCAAGATTGGACGACTGTATGTTGTAATCAGCAAATTTTTTTGCGTCGAAGTGCCGAATTGAATCCATGCAATGGATATTCTTTTGAAGGCCTCTGAACTTTAAGGCATTTTTGTGCAACTCATCTCTGTATGGTGATTTTTGTTTATTGTTTATTGATTTGGTTTATTGTGTTTTACACAAAACGATGAACTACAGTTCTAGATCATCGTTTAACGATGCCTCAGTAACTACAAACGATCATGTAATATTGACAGATACGTTCGATCGAAAGGTCAAATTTTCCCCGGACAGTTCAATTTTTTGACAGTTCAAAGAGCTTGTTTACAATGTGTTAGAACTTAAACCGAAGACGCGAAATTTTACTTTGTCTACATATGGATCGGACGACTGGAGATATTGACGGACAACAGCTTTTTAGTTGGAGCCAATAAGCTAACATGATCCAACCAATTAGCCAAGAGATAGTTTTTAAACATGAGTTGTCATCGAAATCTTTGTGGGATATTTGCTGTTATTTTAAGCTGTCCATCTATATCCGCAATTTCATAGAAAAAAGATACACTATCTCAGAATTTCATAAGGGCCTGTTCATTAATCACGTAGACTCATTTTTGAACATCTCAACCCACCCCCCTCCCGCCCCTACGTAGACTTTTCTCCATACATTTTTTTAAATTTTTGTATGGAGCGTAGACTTTTCACAAACAACCCCCTCCCCTCCCCCCATAAAAGTCTACGTGGTTTATGAATAACCCCTAATAACTAGTTGGTTTTTTTCTCTTTAAAAAATATTCGACAAGTATTTTGTTTGAATTTGTCATTAGGGTGACCGTTTTGAATTTTTTTTAAATGCATTTTTTTCAAAAATAAAAATAGACTACTGCGCCGATTGTAACAGCTGAATACGAAAATTTAAAAAAAAATGAATACAATTTATATAAAAATTATATAGAAACGTATACTGATGGATCATATTTGTTGTTCATGGTTTTCGTGGTCTCGGGACCAAAAAGCCCCTCGTTAATATATTTTGGAAAGCTTAGACCTTTGTTCATAACATATTGACGATGTATTCTTGAGTTTTGAGCTACATTTTTTCAAAAATTATATGCTCAGTTTTTTATGACTACGCGATTGAAAGTAACATGCCAACCATGCGTCTCCATCAATCTAAAGTGATTTTTAGAAGTTGATTCAGCTTTTTGAGCGCTAGAGATGGGCCATAATATGGAGCATGTGTTCTGACCAACTCCTTCTCCCTCTTCACCCTCTAAAATGACAAGGTGGTTTATGGACGGTCTACAATGATTGAGGTCATCAAATGCGTTGTAGCTCAGGTAGAAGTTTTTACGAATATAGGAACTGCTGTCATTCATCTTTCTACCTTTCTTTGCTTCGTGATTACATAGGCTTTCATTAATTGTCCTAGTAGACATCTTATACACCCTTATTGCAAACATGGCACACTTGTACTTCACCGGAATGTTTTATTTAAAAGAACATTAACAATTTTATTTCACAACTGAGTTTTTCTTCAAATATTTCTTTTTATATATTATAAAAAAAATATAATCCATTTTTTCATAATATTCATCGCATTATAGATACTTCTTCATATTTTTTCTCAAAATAATATTGAATTATCTTTCATTTGCGTATTTATTTGTTCAAATCGGCTCAGTGTTTCAAAAGTTATGAGTTTCTGAAAAAAAATGCATTTATAAAAAGTCAATTTTTTTGACCATTCTGTCACCCTAATGACAAAAAAAAATACGGGACGAATATTTTTCGATAAAGAACAAAACTACGAGTAATTATGAAAGTCTGAGGGTTCGTGTATCTTTTTTTCTATGAAATAGCTGATAGGGTAGGGAACGGCTTAAGCACCCCAAGACCCTATTCCAAGCACGGGGTAAACGTTAACCTACAACGCTCATTTTTTGCAGTATGGTGATTCACTACATGGAGCAAAATACTGCAAATAATGAGCGTTGTAGGTTAACGTTTACCCCGTGCTTGGAATAGGGTCTTGGGGTGCTTAAGCCGTTCCCTACCCTATATTATGAGGAAACTTTTCGGGGTACGGGAGTTGGCAGCAATCCATGATTCATACATATGTTGTATGTAAAACCCATCAAAGATTGTTCCCATGGACTATGGATACCAACTTCTTTGTTAATGTAATCTAAAGTTCAAATAAAGCGGCAAATACTCCTATGTGAAACGAACCCACCGTTTTCAGATTGATAATGCCGTAACTCTGTCCACCATCTGAGACCACTTCAGTAAGCGTTGACCACTTAAAGATGTATTTACAAAGCCAGAACAGTGTGTTGAACAAGAAGGGCTTGGCAGTAACTTATCATCTTTGTTAATGTAATCTAAAGTTCAAATAAAGCGGCAAATACTCCTATGTGAAACGAACCCACCGTTTTCAGATTGATAATGCCGTAACTCTGTCCACCATCTGAGACCACTTCAGTAAGCGTTGACCACTTAAAGATGTATTTACAAAGCCAGAACAGTGTGTTGAACAAGAAGGGCTTGGCAGTAACTTATCAATCATTATTTTGTAAGCACCAGCACGATTCATTCCAACTGTAACAACAAATCGCTACATAACCATTTGAACGTGAACTATTAGATAACACATACATAAACTCTTTTCTTATTTTTCTGTAGAAAGACATTCCAAGCAGTAATCAATTCGACTCATTAGAGCTCATAGACGAATGCGAAGAGAAAGATCGCAACTATTCAAATGCAGAATCGGCGTCTTCGCTTTTGTCCTCCAACAACGATAGTCGATCTGCGGATAACGTGCACAATGTCGCCACGCTTGCGATCGGCGAGGCTCGTCGCCATCGACGACGGGACAGCTACAATAATTCCAAGAAGGACAGCTGTGAAAATCTAGACACTATCGATCACATCAACGATAACGATGCGGTCGATTCCGTTAAAATCATATCCCCTGCCGACGAACCCCGATTGGATGCGTTTCGACAAACGAGAAAGAACAAAAAGAAAAATCGTTACGATTCAAGGGAAGATGACTTGAACAACAAGGAGAAAGACGATAAGTTGGTCACGTGCCTGTACTACTCTTTGGTCTGTTGGGATTGTAGTATCTCGTAAACTGTCATTGCTACGTACTAAAATAAACTAGCTACTGAAAGACTACTTAGTTGTTGCCCATTTTATACACGTATACAGGAGCTCACGGTATTTTTTATACAGGTCCTTTTTGACAGCATTATTAGATTGGCGAACCTATCAATGAAAATTTTTAGTGGTAAGAACAATTCCACTTTTTAGAAAGTAAGAAAATTTATGCAATAAACTGTATTCGTAACATCGCGATTTCTTTTACCTTGTGAACTGTCCTTTTTATGTGATATCTGGAATACACTAAACTCATAAATTACAATTCATATTTTTATTACATGTTTCCGCAAGTCTTACAAACTATAGAATATCTTTTTATTAAACAAATAATAAGCGATTCCGTTCCAAAGTACAGCGTTCCACATAGCTTCGCACATTAACATAAAATGAGTATTCATATGCCCTATTCTCCAATGCCACGGCAGCATTTTATGGAATACAGTGTGCCCTACGTACAGAATAATCGCATTCATTCCTGCATACAGAAACGGATTCCCACTCCAAATTCGTTTCACGTCAATCAAAACAAAACAGATAAGCAATAGGAAAAATGCCAGCGAAGCGGTTGTCATCACATACGAGAGTGACCAGAGATTCTTATTGACAGGAATCCACCCGTCGTTTTTGCTGAAACCACATAAAATTCCACCAACTAGTCCCAGAAATATTCCCCAGGCAATAAGTCGCCGGATTCTAGCGACAATTTCCGTATGGGTGAGTATGAGCATACCACATTGCAGTCCTAGGAATACTTGCAATATTGTTGGTATACATCCAAACGGTCCTTCTGGATCAAAAGCTAGCGCATCATACACGTATCGAGCAGTTGGATGTTGATATAGATGCTTGTTGCTAAGAACAACACGATCTATGTATCCTGTAATTCCTCCGGTACAGTTGGGGTGCATGAGCATGAGATGTTTCCCTCCCGGGCCGAAGTATCCACTGAAAATATCACGTTGGCTTTACTACGTCTGAGCTTAATTACTTTTTTTCAACTTACCTTGGACAACCTGGTGCAGGAACTAAGAATATGATCATTAAATAAATGAAGACAACAATCCCCATAATTACCCAATGTTTCCATAAACGTATGATGTCTATGTTATGTCTTGCAAAACTGCTTTGTAATTGTATGTTATCGGTGTAGAAATAAATATGGATTACAGAAACAACCAGATACGCAACGCCAAACCTCTGTAATACTCCAAACAAACGTAACTCGGCCATTTTGGGACCATTGATCGAGTTTAAACAAAGTCCGATGCAGAACAGTTTGAATGATCTCTGAAAGATAAACAGATTAAAACCGGGTTTTGTTTTTGCATATCAACTGTACAGAAATCATGATTACTAGGATCAAACAATTTAAAAAGAAATGAAAGCATTCGCTTGAGTTTCACAGGAAGAGTAATGGCCCAAACACAATTATAATGGCAAAGCCCGATCTGAGTATGCCTGGTTACCGCCCAAACACAATGATAACGGAAACGGAACGGAAAACGGCAATTTTGACAGTTCGATACGTCCAATTAGAATCGACTTGGATCTAGCCTGTTTTCTTTCCGACAAGTTGGCATACTCAGATCGGGCTGTGCCGTTTGCCGTGCAATAATATATTACTTGTGCTTACTTGGGCAGTTTGTAACTCGCGGTTTTGGGATGCCAATGGGCAACAGTACAGGTATACCTCGAAAAATTGGTATTGGAAGAGATTAGTGTCGTGTACACATAATCAAGGTATCTCCATACCACATTAAACGTTCTCTTTTTGACGGACCACGTCGACGGAAACCAGGGAGTGGACGGCCACGGACAGATCAAAGGTGGATTTTTTTTATAAAGAAAAAGCATCCGATCATCGTGTTTTGTGACGAGAAACTGTTCAGCATCGATTCAGTCTCTAATACTCGCACGGAAAACATCCCGACGGATTCATGGTATTCGGAGAGTTGAAAATGCCTCCAGTTTTCATCAAAGCTGGTGTTAAGGTCAACACTGAAGTCTGCAGGGTCATTTTGAACAACCAAATTTTCCCATAGCTAACTTTGATGAAGATAAGGATGCCGTTGTTTGACAATATGAAGCTCCGTGTGTTAGCTCTTGAAAGACTCAAACATGGCTGAAGAATTTAGGTTTTGAGCGGTGAGCTGAAATCTGTAGGGACAAGGATGGTAGTATTCTTACAGACAATAGGTAACCGAAAGATGGACGTAGCACTTTGATGAACATCTGAATGGAGTACAGGAGCAGTACCAAGGCAGCGAAGGAAATGCCGTCAGCGATGCAGTAAGTGACGAAGATGTGCCACTCTCGACGATAGGTGATGTTACGGATGTCATGAAGCAGCTAAAAAGCAACAAATCAGTTGGCAAGGATAGAACCGGAGCAGAACTTATCAATTTGGGCCCGGACAAGATGGTCAATTGCCTACGTCGACTGATAACCCGGATTTGGGATAACGAACAGCTTCCAGTTGGATGAGGTTATCTACAAGAAGGATTCGTAGGAAGTTATCGATCAAACTATTGTATCGACTTCATCGAACGACGGCCTACAACGGACCAAACCTTCATTTTGCGGCAAACCATCTAAAAGTGCTGAAAATATGCAGTCCCTAGGCATCATCTATTGATTGACTTCGAAGCCTCATATTATACAGTTATCAGAAAAGAGATATGGAAGATCATGAACGAGAACGGTTTTCCGGGTAAGCTAACCCGACTAATCAAGGCTACGATAGATGGAACCCAGTGCTGTGTGAGGATGTAGGGTGAATTATTGGGTTTATTCGAATCTCGCATGGGCCTTTGTCAAGGTGATTTGATCTCTTGCCTGCTGCTATACATTGCTCTTGAAGGTGTTATGAGACGACCGGCGTTCAGCATCAGGGTATGATTTCAACAGATCTAGTAAACTTATCTGCTTTACCGATTGTTGGCAGCACATTTTAGGTGATGACAGAGTAGCACACCAGAATAAAACATGAAGCAATGAAGGTTGGTTTGAAGATAAATACGTCCAAAATGAAGTAGATACCGGCATTAGGAGACGACCACGGACAGGGCCCAACTAAGCAGCAGTGTAACGACCGAAGGAGATGAGTCCGATTTAGTCGACTCTGGAGGCGTATTATCAGTGGCAGCTGTGCCTATTAAGACCAACCGCACCATTACGGTAATATCGGTAATTTGTTACCCAGTTTGACAACTCGACACCGCACCGGTAGTTGGAAACTGGGTAGGAAAATTACAATTTGCTCGCTCGGTGAGCAACCGGTTCGTAAATTTAACAACCCGATCCAACCGAGCCGAGCGTTGCTATTTAAAGAAAAATAAGCAAAACAAGTGTAAACGTCAAAACAACATCTTCATCTGGATGACTTTGAGTGTTTAAGATTTCTTTTGAAAGTGTTTTTGCTAATTTCCCGTTTATTGTCAGAAGTTGTGAAAAAAAATAGTGAATCAAAACGCCGTGGAAGAAACTGGACGCATCAAGAGGACGAGGCGCTTTGCAGGGCTCGGCTGGATGTGTCCCAAGATCCAATCACTGGGACAAACCAGAAAGCCGAATACCCGCACGGAAGAATCTACAAGCAGTTCATAGACATTTGTGCAGAGAACGGTTCAGCGCTCCCGGAACAGCAAGAACCCGGAAGATGGTATTCGATAAGCAAATCGGTCAGCAAGTTTGCCGGATGTGTGTTGCAGATAAGTTCCCACCAACAAAGCGATGCCTCTCCGGAGGACAACTTGAACAAAGCTTTAACGCTGTATGCTGCCAAAGAACAATGTCCATTTCGACTGATGCACTGCTGTCGGATCCTGCTGCAAAGTGGCAAAGTCGCCGCTGTATGTGCATGGGATATCAATTGCTGCGTGAACACCAGCTCGTCGAATTCATCGTCACTTGAGTTCAACACCTTGGAATTGTCCATTTCACAAATATTTGTTTTCAAGCTCGTGTCTAAAATTATGGGACTGGTTCCGTAAACGTCAAATAGCTTTACATAGCACGAAATGTTAAGCGAAACAAAACAAAATAGACCGGTGCAGGAAGTTGATTCCTATTTTGTTACCTTTTTATCAACGACCTTTGAGAATGTTGGTGGCTAAATCAAAATAAGGACGCTCTCTGTCATCAAAATATTACCCAAATACGAACCTATCGGTGGGGATGTCTAAGGGTTCTGCAAGCAATTGCGGAAAAAACAGACTTAGCTCCCTCACGAAGTGTATCCTGTACAAAACGCCAATAAGACCGGTAGTTTTCCACGGATATACGATGTGGACAATATGATTCCTAAATATAAAAAACTACGACAAGATGGTTGAAACTACTACAAGATGGCAAGATGGTGAGTGCAAGTGGAGCTAGATCTTAGGAGTTCAATGTGTCCACGGATTAGAGAAGATTAGCCATGAACCGAGAACGTTGGTGGAATTTTGTGTATCAGGTTATGTTATAAATGACGTAACAAAAATAAAAAATAAAACGTGACAAACAAAAATTTAAAAAAAATGCTGAAGGAGAACAGGAAATTTTGAACGAAAGCTTCCAGTAGGACGCACTGACGTACAACCAGGAACATGACTGATACAACTTCAATCTATGGCATAGACATATTTTGGCCATGTATGCTGCATACAGGATTACCAACAAGAACAAAGGTAAAATAGCTTTCATAAACCTAGAAGCAAAAAAAAACCCTCTCCTATTATATTACAATTACATTTCCTTCTACACGCGAACCTTGAGTTGTAGTTCACGGCTACTGTTTATTAAAATCATACGCATTTATTTCCGAGTAGAAATTTTTAAATTCGGGAAAAACTATTGCCATTTCCGAGAAAAATTAGCATTTGGCGTCCGGTTTGATGAACGAAATTGACAACCATCACTCACAACCAATGCTGTTTAAATTCAAACTTTCAACAAAACCTATCTCTAGAAGGCTATATTGTCATCCCGCATAAACAATAACCATGAGAAATGCCTAACCACCCATTCGGGGTATCATCCCAACTGTAAGTGGTATGGTTACATCATCTATAATATCGTTCCTGTATGGTGCATGTTTATTAGGGATGGCAACACGAAAAACATCAAGAAACAACAATAAATCAAAGTTTTTTTTTCATAATGTTACAGATTAGGTTACAGAGGTTACAAAATATGTTCAGGACAATCCTCAGAGGTAATGTATTGGTCAGATTTTGCAATGTATTAGAATTTGGAATCCAGTGTTAGAAGGGAATGTCGATCCGGTTGTTTCTTCTTCTTTTTTCAATAGAAAGTAATGAATGCTCAGATTTTGGCTATACATCTCACATCTGTTCTAGAGTTTTTGAAACATTCAACAACGCACAAGCTCATAAAGTTTCCTGAGTTTTCAAAATATTTACCAAAATAAGGAAAGAAATCGATTATAATAAATATAAGGATGTTTCAACTTACCATTGCTACATTAGCAAGAATTTCTCTACGAGGAATGTTCCTACTAACTTGTGAACGTATAGATATGGGAATGCAAACCCCCATAATAAACAAAAACCACGGGAACACAAGATCAGCCACGTGCAATCCATTCCAGGTGGCATGTTCCATCCACCAGTAATGACCACCTCCACTGTTGACGAATATCATCAGCATAATTGCGATTCCTCGAAAGGTATCCAAGCTTCGCAGGCGAGTTTTTTGTGGTTCATTAGTTGCTTCACAAGTGGGACTTGCCGGTGCGAGCGGTAGCTGTGTGGAACTGATTCGATGGTATAGTTTTGAACCACATGTTAAAACTGTGGTCAAGACCAGAACAATGAGAGCGATTGTTAGGAAAGCTGAAATCAAAGCGTGATTGAAGGGGTGGTTTGTGACTAATTGAAAATGATAGTTGAAATGCACAGCTATATGTAGTTCGTTTTTGGATTGACATGAATATTTTAATCTTTTGAATAGATAGAAGGGATAGTGGGTCGGTCAATCCTAATCCACCCAATCAGGAAATTAATCGTACGGATTTGTTTTTTATTTAAGGTATCTTCGTTCATTTCTTTTACTTAAGAGATATGATGTGTTGACCGTACGGAGCATGGATTGCTTTAATACTGAAAATATTTCCTGTAAGTCTGTATGTCGACGCATTGCTTGTCAGATTTCGAGTTCTGTTAGAGATGGTAGGTACAAAAAATCATCAACAAATAGTCAGCAACATGTAGAATACAACTATACAGTGGACTTCCAAATTTGATTTCAATTTACGGCCGTGTATTAAATTACGAAGAAATTTAATGTTTCGTAATATATGGCAGATCGAACCAAAGCACTAATGGACAAGGGCATGATGGCGAAACCAGTAAGAAAGCTTCTGCTAAAGGGTGTTAGCTGAAGAAACTATCACTCGTGCATGATTTCTATACCAGTGACGAAATAAGCCGAGCCTGGAAAACCGGACTATGTGATTTCAAAAAAGATTGATGGAATGTCCGATGGCAGGACGTATGTGTTTACAACCAAAATGTTAATACAATTTTAAAAACCCTTTAATCACTCGTTTATCACCAAAGCTGTTGCAAGAAGTATCTGTGCCTTCGACTAGTGCTGCATTCGCTGGAAAGAAGAAAACTTGGAAGCAAAGACAAGACGTTAATGTGAAAAAAGAAGCCTACTCAAAGGGAAGAGTTGCATAGAATGTCGCATAGAAGTTGCATAGAATGTCGCATAGAATGAAGGACAAGGTTCCACCGGACGAAAACTCGAGGATTTACCAAATTCCCTGTCAGGACTGCTCATCCGTATACATCGGACAAACCCGCCGCAAAGTAAAGGTTCGCATGAAAGAACACAAAAACGCTGTTGATAAACGGAAACTCAAAGAATCAGCAACAGCGGTACATGCGACAGTTTTTAACCATAATATTGACTGGGAAAAAGCAAAACTGATAAAAACAGTAAGGAAACCGTCTCACCTAAACGCATGGGAATCGATGTTTATCGCCAATTCATCCGAACCGCTCATGAATGAAGACGATCCTCCCATCACATCGTGCCTGTTTAACTTGACAAAGCTGAGAATTCAGTAACTGTCTCTTCTCTTCTGACAACTACGTAAAAGCGTACGAAGATTTGCGTAATCAGTCGGACATAGTCCCGTAGATGGGCAGCATCGTGCCCGAAACCGGTCGACCAAAAGGTATTTTTTTTTAATTGTAAGAACGATAAGTGTTGTGTCTTGTCTAGCGTCGCGTTTTGTTCGTGTCGTGTAGTTATTACGTCAGCTTAAAAATCATAACAATAAGAGCTATCACATTCCAATTCCCGGGCTAAAAATTTTTGTCGAGTCGACAACAGTTCGTTTAACTGCAAACATTTTTCTTCCATAAGATCATTGCCGGACGGTTGGCGTTGGATTGTATACACACACATACACTGAAGTGTAACCGATTCCAGAACTTTTAATCCAATGTTTTTCTCGCAGATGGCAACCACTGAGGGGAATAGAGATTTTTTTCCAGTATACGAAAAATCATAAATTTATCAAAAAATTCAACGCCTATGAACCCTTTCGCTTAATGTTTGACCAGCAGAGGCGCAAAAATCATCTAGTTTTGCTGGTTTTAAAAATTATAATACTTAATGAGCTCGTGCTTTTTACTTTGAAATCGAGCAAAAACGACAAGTCTCTATATATTTTGACAAACATCGTCTTCTAAATTTGACTACCATCGGCAAATTTCCAATTCGGATTGCTTTTGCAATGAAAAGGCAACAACAAAGGGCAAGGACAGTCGTATTAAAATGGTTGAATCAATCTGTAGTATTCCAATCACAGAGAACAGACATCTAAGCTGGAGTGCCCGCCGTGTGTAAATTTCTGTAACTGCTATTTTGAAATAACAGCTCGTTTCCGTTAGTTATGGTGAATTGTATGTTGATGACGCCACTTGCTCGCATCGAGATTTAATAGTCTGTCAATTTTAGTTTGGTGAAACCTAGACTAGGCGGCGTTGTTTTTCCAATGGTTAGCTTTTAAGAATTTACACAGTTAAGAGGAAAAAAAAGTTCGAGCCTGGATGTCTGTTATCTGTGTCCCAACTGCATAAATCATCAGCGTTGTTTGTGTACGCATAGAATGGCAAAACTTAAAATATTGTTTATCATAATCCATTGCAGTAAGCATAAAAAGTATTTTAGATAGTTAAAATCATCATAACTTTACTATTTCAAGTCAACTCATGAATCTTTCTAAAGCAGAATGCATATCAATAAAAATTCTTTTGGTTTTGTTTCTTCCTCAATTCTGTATTTAAGTTGGAAAACGTCTGCAGGCTCAGTTAGCAGAGCACCAAATAGAAACCACAAAGTGCAACTAACTGAATCATTCCTTCTACGTAAAACTTAAATAAATCGATTGCCTCCACTAAATGTCGTGTTTGGAAAATATTCTGATAATTATTAGATTAATTCGTTGTGTTTTGTTTTTGTAATACCTCAGGTAAATAGAATGTGCCTTCGTGACCAAACCATCCGTCACTTAATTAATGATAACGGCCCGAATAGAAATGGTGATGTAAAAAATATTAGCAGACATCTTCCAAACATTAAATTTGAATGTAGGTTGTCGTATTCTAAACGTATTCAGAGTTCAAAGTAACGCCCTAGTACATATAAATACAACATATTTAAACTTCACATTAAAAACAAACGTATTGATGATGTTAAATTTAACATCAGAACACGTCTTATAAAACTAGAATCTAAAATTACATGACAATCAAACGTTATGTATGTGTGAAATGTTGTGTACCTAAGACATCTAAACACATCTGATGATATTAAAATTGGCCGTTACCTTAGAAATAAACTTCATTCTACTGTAAAAGACTGCAGGTCTACAGCATTAGAAAACTTCTTACAACATAAGAATGAAACGTTACAATAGAATCAAAGGTCTTTGTGAAGTAAAATGTTGTATTCATAATAAGCCAGAATACATCTTGTGTCATGACAATCACACGTTGCGTTGAAATCCATGTTCTTATAGATGTAAAATTTTGTACTCATAAAATATCGGTAAATATCCGATGCGATTAGAATTAAGTGTGAATCGTATATGTTTTGGCGATATTGGTGCATATTTACTTTATGTACTTTACTCAACACCCGAATAAAAATTTACCTTAGCCTAACATGTGATTTTGATGCTTCCAGATTATTTGGTTTTAATGTTATTATCTACAACTGAAAACATCCGGAAAAGATACACCGCAGACAGACGTTCGACTTCATCTCATTAAGCTGTGTAAAAACATGGCGTCCCTCGAGATATCAAGTAGCAATAAGCTAATAGATGGCGCCACAGATTTGTTTTGATTGGTAAGGGAAAAATGGGTTGCCAGTCAAACTGTTAGTTTTAATGTAGCAATTAGTTCACAAGGCGGCGCTACTGTGCAAGATGAAATTTTACACAACAAATTTGAATTCTTTTGTTCGAGCTTGAACGTCTGTCTGCGGATACACCGTCACGTTTTTCTTCATCTGAATGCATCATACATCATCTCTTTTATTGGATAAAATCGACACTTTAAAACATATGTAAGATGTTTATTCATAACCTTTAATACATCTGAAAACATCAAAAATCCTTTGACTGTGCTGTTTTATTCAAATACATTTGAAAACATCAATATGCTTTGATATCTTAAAACATCAGAAAAACATTTTATTTGAATGTCAAAATCATGACGTTAAAGGGACATTGGATTAGAAAAAAATTGTTTGAAAATGTCTGATGTTAACATCATGTTACCTTGCCTAAATACAGCGAAAACGATCTGATTTCTAATGTTCAACGTAGGATGTACATTTGAATTTCATGTTGATGTAGACATTGAAATCAGACACCAGCTTGATGTAAATTTTTATTCGGGGGCCCATTTGTCAACTTCTATCTCTTAAGATAACTGTGCATTTCAACCTTCATAATATAATCGATCTTACGCAAATATATGTTCACTGGCTGTTTGGCTGTTTCCAGCGAGCAGAATCGCGTGACACTATCATCAATTGTCAAATCATATACACCGAATTCTCCCAAATTAACATCAAACTGGCAGACAAAGGATCTTCAATTAACAGGGAAAGTATTCTTTAGTTTAGAAAACTCAACTCGTACACAGTATCCGAAGCACTTACTGGTTGTCAAATGCATATTTTCCTAGATTTCGATCAAAAATTTTAAATCCTAGCTGGCGTGAAATATCCAGTTTGAAAACATTGTCTTCGTCATTTGCCGGCTTAACCTCGCGAACCTTCGTATAGGGACACTGCAAACGAATTCAAGATAAACAATAATAACACCACTATTGACCACTTTAATGCTTACCTTATCACATTCATCCGATAGTGAGTATATGAAATAGCTTCCCAATCCACTAACTGTCGCATTGACGAAAGCTTCATCAACCCCCAAAGACCACAAATCCAACCCACGAAAATAGCGCTCAGTATATTCAATCATTATATGTTGAACGACGTAATGGTACCATCAAACTGACCACCGATGTCATCCTCTTATCTACATGATATTCCACTTCTCCTGGAAAGGATGATTCGGCCTACTCTGTAAACTTGAATAAGCAAGCGAGAGTAAGGAGCACGTAAATGGTAACATCAATAAATAAATTCAAAATGAAAAAAAAAACAAACCACTTTCTGTTGACTTGTCTACCTTGTAATGGATTTCATACAACTGCAACAGTTTGCGAACAATTCAATGAACACGTCTTTCATTCATCTGTAAATACATGCACAGATGGTTCATACGTTCACATAGACATACAAGGGAGGCTATACCGCAGATATACGCCCGAATGTGTGGGAGGCTGAATTATGAATGAACATGCCAATGCACACCGTGACGGATTATAAACTTTCATCCTCCGGTTTACTCTTCTCCTACACATACTGTTAAACTAACCTGGTGATTTCCCTAGAAAACCACCGGATAGCAATACTCAAAATGCTGTAGCGCAGGGTGGAAAGTTCGTAGAAATCTGGTAGGGTAGGGGATGTATTATTAGCCTAGCTCCTTCATTCGGCCTATGTACCATATATGTCATTAATTCAGCGATAATTAACAAAATTATGTTCCTATCAAGATGACTGATCTAATTCGAAGCAATTCAGACAAAAATTACCAATTTACTGTTGTTTACTTCCGTGTAATAAACGATTTTCTCAGCTTTTTAGACAACCAAATTTTGCTGGTTAAGCTGAACAGATTATCTCCGTGATTTTCGAATGATCTAAATTTTGTTAATAACACCGATAAACTCTTGCACTCTTCGCAGCCTATAGATATACAGACGATAGTCACACGTTATAAACTAACATATCACATAGATAAAATAACATTGATTTAACAAGATAACCGTAGACCCAATGATAGGGACATCTTTATTTCTTTTTCCCAACTATGGCCTGTTGTCTGGATAACTTAGTAATGTTGTTATAGGTAAAATTTTCAATGGAAATGTATGAGTTTCGGTTGTATATTCTCCAAATGGCTCATCCAAACACAAACCAAAGGAACAAAACCAGTACAGAGTGAATTATTATGTTTTCATTATCAAAAGGCCAATAAATCATATGTGAGAATCTTTTAAGTATTTCAAAGCAATTTAAGTTAAGTTTATTTTGTGCAAATTGTGTGTTGGGTAAAACGAATAATGCTGGCAAATCCTTTAACCATAAAATCAGAAAGAAAACAGAACGAAGACTGCATTTAATAAAAAATCTATCGAATGGGACGAAGTTGCATCCATGATTAGACCCAATTTGATGCTTGTAGACCGACATTACATCCATATCCCTCGAAAGTTTCTGACGTTATCAAATGAGTTGTATAGTTTTTCATGATACAAACTACACATATCTTATTAAACGTTATATAGCTGAAAAACTATATGAGTTATGATGAAAATTGTAATCGATCGTTGCATATTAGGCTGAGTTAAGGGACACATACCCTATTTGGTGTTTTTTCGAGTGCTATCAAAATACATTTTTTGTACTATTTCCGGACTGTTCTGCCCCCCCAAAGTTCCCCTTGAAAAAGTCAACCCCATTGGATGGTATTCCATAAAAAAATTACTGCTGCTCTCATTCATCCAAAGCAATTGAGACAATATTAAGCAACTTATAGTTGTTCACATCCGCGTGATTTTCGATTTCTTGAGCTTTTGGGGCATCATGATTTCACTAGTTAAGCTGAACAGATGAACTACACGATCTTCAAGTGATCTAAATTTGGCTTAATTGAATCGATAAAGCAAGTAATGCAGTCTGGATGAGCAGAAAATAGTTACACGTTACAAACTAACTGTTCGCATAACTAAAATAACAATGATTTTACAAGTAAATCGTAGACAAAATGTTGGGGACACATTTTTTTGTATGTTCTAAGCTATGGCCTGTTGTATCAATAACGTAATAAAAACGTTGTTATTTGTAAAATTTCAAATGAAAATGCATGAATTTGCGGTTGTTTATATTCAAGTGGCTCATCCAAACACAAACTGAAGGAACAAAAGCATTGTATAGTGAATTATAATGTTTTCATTATTGAATGGCTGATAAATCATATATGAACATAACTTAACTGTTTTGAGGCAGTTTTACTTTAGTTTGTTTTGAGAAACGTTGTTTTAAGTAAATCGAATACAGCTAGCAATGCCTTTATTCATAAAATTAGAAAAAAAAACCGTACAAAGACTGCATTTAGTAATAAATCCATCGAATGGGACGAATTTGCATCCATGAATAGGCCCAATTTGGTGCTTATAGATTGACATTAAATCCATATCCCTCGAATGTTTCTGACTTTATCAAAAGAATTGTGTAACTTTTCGTGATACATACTACCAGATGTCTTACCAAACTTGTCTTAGCAAGTGTCTAACAAGTTGATTTTCGCTTACACCTTAAAAAGTGTATGAGTTATAATCAAAAATGTAATCGATCATTTCATAATAGGCTGAGTTAAGGGACACATACCCTGTCATGCAGCCTATTGTATAAATTTTTGACTAGTGAAACACGTGGGATCAAACAACGAACTATTGTCGGTTCGTGAGATCTCAGGAGCATTTGTCCCAGATATTCTCAATGGGACGCAGCTGGAGGACGTTGAGCGGGTTCGCCGACAAGGGTACCACATCGATATTCAGCCGCTCCATCTCCTCCAACGATCGCTTCGAGTAGTGGGCAGACGCCAGATCCGGCCAGAACACCGCGTCATCGCCCTTATGGTATTTCTTGATGAACGATGCAACTTCCGGCAGGTATTTCGGGCTTTGAAATCCCCTTCTCACTGATTGTCGGCCACAGCAGCACCTTCTTGGGGAACTTGGTGTGTGGAATGAACTTCACCTCGGAGCTCACTTCCTTCGAAAGGGAAGTAAAATACGAAGTGCCTGCCAGTCGTTGCCATCCAGGATCATTTCCTGCAGCTCCGAAACCAGTGGACGCGACTTTCGCTTCCGGACATGTATGTTCATGTTCGCCAGGTACTTTTACACTGTTTGGCCGGTTGAACCGACCTCCCGGCCAAGCGCACGCAGCGATGTAGCCACTTTTACCTCGGTCTTCCTCTTCAGCTTCTTGTCGCTCAGGGTCCTCGGTCGTCAGAAACCGGGCTTTCTTTCGATGCTCTGATTGCGGCGGGGTGCCGTTCTTTGAACGCGCACACTTCTAAACGGAGTTGCTTCACTGTTTTTGCCATCACGGTTAGAGTTCGACTAAGAGAGCTGTCATGGGTTACTATGATTGATGCTGCATGGGTAGTGTGAAGGTAAATCCATGAAAAATCGGCAATTTTTGTCCATTTTTTTAATGCAAACGTTATCAGAAACAACGGCAAGAAGAGTGGTGAAATATAACTTAAAACGAGTCGGAGTTAAAAGACACCTGATTACTGACAGATTTAACGCAGCTAGAGTGAAGTGAAACAAGAAACTGCTTAGTGAACTGAAGAAAAGGTTCATCGTCTGCTGTTTCCTGACGACAGCGTGTCCAACAGTCGCACTGAAGACAGATGTGTACTTAGGAATCCTTAAATATCATGTTTCGCTTTGAACACGGCAAGGATGCAAATATTGCAAATAACCGAGCCCCTGCCAACGCGGCAAAGAAAACACAAGTGTGGTTAAAGGACAACATTCCCCCATTCTGGTCCAAAAAGATGTGACTACCTAGCTCGCCTAACTTAAGTCCCTTGAATTTCTTGTGTCCTGTAAACATCCTCACTCGAACTTGAACCAACAATCAATATGTAACTAGCGATTTGAAATTGGGTCACTGTTGTAGAACCCCTTGGTCCGAATTACACCTTGAAGCCAGCACCTTGTTATACATATTTGCGCCTTTGTTTTGATTTGCTGTGTTATTTTGACAGAATATTTGAGAGTGTGTTCATGTGAGTTCATTATAAGGGGTGCATTATTGAGCTTGGGACCGAGCTTGGGACGATGTTCTAGTACTGACTGAGCCAAGAAAAAAATCGTTTTTGTATGGGACCTACTGGTGTTAGAGTTAGTCTATGCTTGAACTCTCTTCAGACCTCATTTGAGAAATGTCATCTGACTATATTTTCAAGGTCTGCAAAAGCTTCAAGCATCGTCTGGAAGCGGTCATTAATTGCAAATGGCAGACATGTTGAGTGAAAATGAAGCGTAATCTTAAACGACAATTTTATGTTAATACAAGTTATGTTTAAAAGATACTAACCTCGAATGAAATTAAGAATGATTTAGTATCATTATTTTCTGACCCATACTGTATACACTACGAAGTGTGCGTTAAACGAACATCATCGATCTGTGTTGAGCCTCACTGAATAAAGAACACATCGACCGACTTAATAAAACACATAAACAAAAATAAAACAGTTGGTTTGATCGAATTGCCATCAGTGTAAATATCATCATCACTATGCTTCCTGCCGCCACTGTCAAAAATATATTTAATAAGCAACAGTTACTGTCCTTCTTTTCCTTTTCTCAAATTAGAGAGCAATTTGTACGCTAATAGTTTTAATGCTGAGATAATGGCATCGCAAAGACCAAGTTGAATTCTTCTTATTCTGCTCACCCCTCAGTGGCGAGTTAACAACTGATGGACTGCACTGCCAATAGTTGAACTCCTATTCACATTTTCAAAGGCGCAAACGTCAATCATGGATCAACCAACCTGCTATGCTTTTTTGTATTCCACAGAGGGGCAACGTCAAAAAATAAGCTCGCTATATTTCGTTGCTTGTACTAGTTGAGAAATGTTTTTCGGACATCCGTTACTAACCAAACGCAAGGCAACAAGACCGAACAAGAAGGCTGCTTCATTCTATTCTATATACAAACAAGTTTCCTAGCCTGAAATCCTTTGTTTGCGGTATTTATTTCCAGCACAACTTTTCACAGCATCTGAAAGCCCAACGGACGGCGAACGTAATCAATATTTGCTAAATCATCATCCGTATTTTTTCATAAGCCCTATTATAGAAGATAATCATGAACAATGCAATCATGGATGGACTTTGCGTCAGATAGTATTAGCGTAAAGGGCGATACGGTCAAAATTTGGTCAAGATCAACTTGACGTATTTCTTTCAATTTTGCATTTAAAAAACCTGAACACCCCTCATTTTGAAGGTGTGTGTGTGTGTAGAATGTTGCTCCTATTTTGATTTTGGAATTCACTCTTCAGTTGTCAAAATGCCGTCCAAGCAAGAAGAGCAGCGTATCAAAATTTTGCTCGCGCATCGCGAAAATCCGAGCTACTCGCACGCAAAGTTGACAAAATCGCTAAAAGTTGCCAAATCAACCGTTACAAATGTAATTAAAGTGTTTGGGGAACGTTTGTCGACAGCCAGGAAGTCTGGATCGGGGGGGGGGAATCGAAAACCGGAAGCCGCTGAGACGACAAAGAGAGTTGCCGGTAGTTTCAAGCGAAACCCTAACCTATCTCTCCGAGATGCCGCAAATAAGCTGGGTGTATCGTCTACAACCGTGCATCGAGCCAAAAAACGAGCCGGACTATCGACTTACAAGAAGGTAGTGACTCCAAATCGCGATGATAAACAAAATACGACGGCCAAAGCGCGATCCCGGAGGCTGTACACGACGATGCTGACGAAGTTTGACTGCGTGGTAATGGACGACGAAACCTACGTCAAAGCCGACTACAAGCAGCTTCCGGGACAGGAGTTTTATACGGCAAAAGGAAGGGGAAAGGTAGCAGATATTTTCAAGCACACGATACTGTCAAAGTTCGCAAAGAAATATCTGGTTTGGCAAGCCATCTGTACCTGTGGTTGAAAAGCAGCATTTTCATAGCTTTCGGGACTGTCAACCAAGAAATTTACGTGAAAGAGTGTTTGAATAAACGTCTGCTGCCTTTCCTGAAGAAACACGGTTGTTCCGTACTGTTTTGGCCGGATTTGGCATCTTGCCATTACGGTAAAAAGGCCATGGAGTGGTACGCCGCCAACAACGTGCAGGTGGTTCCCAAGGACAAGAACCATCCCAACACGCCAGAGCTCCGCCCAATTGAGAAATACTGGGCTATTGTCAAGCGGAACCTAAAGAAGACCAAAAAAACTGCTAAGGACGAGCAGCAGTTCAAGGCAAACTGGCTTTCTGCGGCGAAGAAGGTGGACAAGGTGGCTGTACAAAATCTGATGGCAGGGGTCAAGCGTAAGGCCGGCAATTCGGATTTGGAAAAGCGGAAGCCTAACTGAATATTTTTCCTGAATTTTATACTAATTGAACTTGAAAAAGAAATTTAATTTGATTTTTTAAATAAACGATTTCACCGATTTACACGCGTTTTCCCTTGACCAAATTTTGACCGTATCACCCTTTAAAATGGCTCGTAAAATGGATATAGCAGGGTGGTAAGGGTGGAGCACTACTTCGGCAACATCCCAAGCCCGTAAATTTTTCTCTATAACTCAACCGTATTTAATTCATAAGAGTTGGTTTTTGTACATGTTCCATATTACGCTCTATACATGTTCAAAACATCAAGAGGTTTGATTTTAATAAAACTGAATAATTACGAAAAATTTAAGAGAAAGGGTCCGCTGCACCGTAAGAAAGTTCAACTTCCAAAACTTTGTTTTGGAAATTGCATATTGTAATGAACTACATTGCGCATTACTCACCACAATGAATCTCTGATTTAAAATTAGCCCTAGCTCACTAACCGACTTTCCTCCCGTGACAGAGTGCAGATGCAGAAGTGTCCTTGGTCTCTACACTGAGGAATTCATAGGAATATCGTATGGAAATTTGCCAGAAGATATAATTGCTAATTTCATACGATTCTCCAATGGAAAGAAGTTCATAGGACGATCGTATGAAAATTTTACTCCCAGAAAAAAAAAGTTGCGATCGGGATTCGAACCATGAACCTCGGGATCCCGGGGCGAACCACAATCCCACGAGACTTTACACGCTTGATAAGTGTTGTCAATTAAAAGAGTATAAGAGGCATGTTTTTCTCGGCCAATGCAACAATTATCGTTTCATACGATTTCCTATCGAATAAGGGTTCAATGCTTTGTGGTTCATAGTTCCGATCGTACGAAAATCGTACTGAATTTCCTGAATCTAGTAATAACAATAACCCAACTAACTATTCTTCCCCTTAGCGAAGACTGCGCTAGCGATGACGTGGGCGCCAACAAGGGACAGCATAATCCATCGGTGATGGTTTCCGCTCAGTATGCAAACATGCTAAGCTCCTCTTGATGTTTAATAAAAAAAGAAAAAAACGTCAACATCAACGGGTCGTACAACAAAACGGAGGTTATGGAGAAGGTTGTTGCCCCCAGCCTCGGAAGCCTCTACGGAGATGGGCATTGCGTGTTCCAGCAGGACGGTGCACCAGCCATCACGGCAAATGTGGTCCAAGCCTGGGGTCGGGACATTTTAACCAACTTTCTCGACAAAACTTTGAGGCCTACTACTCCTCGGATTTTTAACCTCTCGTCTTTTTTGTTTGGTCCTATATGATGTCAAAGCTCCACAAATACAAAGTCAGCACCTCGGATCAGTTCAAGACGGTAATTCTCAAACGACTGCCGTTTGAAAAACCTTTGAAGCTCGTTTGATCAACACCAGCAGGTTTGTTGCTTTGTAACCAACAAATTTCGTTCTCAACTTCCTTTAACCGACCAATTTCCTCTTCAAATCCTGTCATGTTCTGCGGTTATTCCTAGATTTATTACCGTATCATCTTCGTAGGCTATAACATGCTGTAACAAACGTCTAATTATTAACGCAACTGCGTTACAATGTTTAGCCACGAAACTCGGCTTGTCTCCAGTTCCTCGAGTGTCCCACCATTCCAAAAACGGAAAGAATGCGGTTGCTTCCAAATACATTGAGAGACTTACAGTTCCTTGGTTCGAGTTTCCAATCGTTAGGCCGTTTTCGTAGCTTGGGTCTTTACCGATTGTTCCGATACGCATTGCTTCCGTTACTACACTGAAAATTAATTTTAGTTTATATTACGAAATCAAAGGTAGAACTAACAAATCTATTCGTTGTTTTCTGCAACGAAACTGATTTGTACTTATTATGAAGATACATTCGTAAATAATGCCACACACGCAACTGTCAAAAGCACGAAGCTTTTGTTAGCATGGAAAGAACATTCGTGCATTGTACGTGAACAATACAAAGAGTTACGAATATTTCAAGCATAACTTTTCAAAAAGACGTATGTCGCAAATGTAAACAAATCGAGTTTTTCATTCTATCCTGTCATTAATAACACCCTTAATGTAGTTGCAATTGCCAAATAACGTTATCAAAATTATTCAGTTATGTGCCACAATTTTCATATGCGACCTATCTGATCTTTTTAAATGTTATGCAAATAGTTCAGATACACCCACAGCAAGTCGACGTATCTGCGCTTGAAAATTATACCCGGTGTATCTGACATGACGCAAGTGCTAAACGTTCTGAAATACTGACGTATCCAACCGGTGTATGTTACAAGCAAAATGTCACTCTGACGTATCTAACAAGGTGTATATGTATGGTGTGGAGGCAAACCGGTGTATGTGTTAATTTTCTCAAAAATAGAGCGAAAGTGAATGAAAACCAGGATTTTTACGTCTTATAATATTATTCAACCATGATAGACTGAACAGATGGAATAAAACTTGAAGTTAAGTTAAATAGGATTTAATGAGAGCATATGGAACTTATACCTCATTTTTCTCAATTCCTATGAAATGTTAGATACGTCTATTTGAAAAGTTATGCTTGATTTGGTCACGAATTAAAAAGAAACGTCTCTCTGGTGGTAACATGCAGGACTGATAGACCTACTTTATCGACTCGAAATGTAATTGACAAAAAAGCAACCACGTGGTGTTGTACAGCGTCTTCGTAATGTTTCTGATATGGGATTCGAACCTGAACTTTTTGAAAATGCTGGTTTTGAATCCGTGGTTGATCTCACTAGGCCATGCTGACTCGTGAGAACAAACTTGATTAATGAGCATGAAGTTATAGCTCTCGACAGCGCTCTAATTTTTATTTTGGGATAGATAAATTATTCCCGCCCATATCAGCAGCACCACCATCATGCATGAGTGCGGTATAACAGAGAAACAGCGATTGGCTGGTCATCACGAAATTCTTTTCGTGCATTTTACAAAAAGATGTAATTATAGCATTCCACCAGATAAAAAGCATTATGAATGTTTTATACAATATACGAGACATTTTTTCTATGTTCAAAATCCATGTTTACGAAACGCGTGAAATAAATTTTCAGTGTAATGGTTTTTCGGATGGCTTGTAGGGCCTGCACCAATCCCCCATCTCACCGGAAGACGATTGTGCACAGCACTGAGTCTCACGCAGACACGAGGCCAATGATCAGCCGCTCCTACACTGAAAATTTGTTTTCGTAAAGTAGCTTTCACGCGTTTCGTAAATATGGATTTTGTACATAGAACAAATGTCTCGTATATTGTATGAAACATTCATATGGCTTTTTATCTGGTGGAATGCAATCATTACACCTTTTTGTAAAATGCACGAAATGAACTTCGTGATGACCAGCCAATCGTAGTAGTCTTTTATACCGCACTCATGCATGGTGGGGTTTCTGCTGGTATGGACATGAACCTTTATCTAACCCAAAATAAAAATTAAGGCGCTGTCGAGAGCTACAACTTCATGTTCATTAGTCAAACATGTTCTCGCGAGTCAGCATGGCCTAGTGAGATCAACCACTGATTCAGAATCAACACTTTCCAAATCTTCAGGTTCGAACCCCAAGTCAGAAACATTAAAAAAAACGCTCTCCACGTGGTTACACTTTTTTGTCAATAACATTTTGAATCGATAAATTAGATCTGTCAGTCCTTCATGCAAACACCAGAGAGACGTTTCTTTTTAATTTGTGACCAACTATTCGTAGCTCTTTGTATTGTTTTCGTAAAATTTACGAATGTTCTTTCTGTGTCAACAAAAGCTTCGTGCTTTGGGCAGTTGCCCGTGTGGCATTGATTACGAATGTATCTTCATAAAGAGAACAAATCAGTTTCGTAGCAGAAAACAACGAATGGATTTGTGAGTATTACCTTCCATTTTGTAATATAAACTAAAATTAACTTTCAGTGTAATAAGAAGAACAGACTCTGTTTTGAGCCACTACTTGCATCGAGGAAAGACGCTAAGATAGGCTGCAGCGTTCAGAGAGCAGGACCTCCTCCCTCTCTCTTTATCTTTTAGTATCCCACCAAGGTCCAACCAGGATTTATTACTCGATCATTCCTATTGTTATTTGTATCTATTTGGCACCACGAAGAGCTAGGTAGTTAGAAGTCGTACCACAAGAAACTTATCTACCGATATACCAATCGAACGTATTGCTGAGCCATGTATCAACCAAATATGCAAACATTTATCCTAATAAATTACCGAGCAACCTAAACTTCGAACTTTACTTGAGAAACAATCTCAGAAGTTTGCATTCGGTTCAAAAAAAGATCCGTGGAATTTTCTAGCATAATTGCGGAAAACGATCGTATCCGGATCGTATCTAGGATGACCAACTTTTTTAGGCCCGAATGGAGCAGGCGGTATGAACAAACCATAGATCTAAGTTGTTTCACTGTTCTCGTCATAGCTGCCGTAAACAAACTGCTAGAGCTGTCAAATTTTCACAGTATATAGGCAACTAGTAGTAGGCAACTTAAGTATATATTAACTACTGACCGGTGGACCGACCACTAGGTGACAGGGTATGCGCATGAAAAATCAGAACATTTCTAGAGAAAATAGTCAAAAGGTCGAAAGTAACATTTGTAAACAATGCTTCTAGCATACTTTTCTGGGATCTGATTGCTCCCATAAACAAAATAGCACCAGAAACAGATACAGAAAGTTATTACCTTCCCTTTGGTAGTGGACATAGATGTGAGGAACCTGGCATTTCCTGGAAATTTACGTTTCATTGTTTACAATTGTTACTTTCGACCTTTAGACAAATTTGTCTAGATTTAGTAGCTTTTTAAAGCATACTTCATGTCAGGACTTCATTATCTATTAGATTTCTACACTTAAAAGTGACTTGAAAGTTCTCGAAAAGTTTCAACCTTCTCGTAAATTGTATTTTGAAATGTTTCTAAAGCACATGTTTCGAACTTCAAAATTTTCCACCACGAAATTCATTCAAAGCACAATCTACACTTTTGAAAAGCCTGAATGTTCACACATCTTTTCAATTTCAAGAAAATTCCCGATTAACACTTGTAGAAATTTTAAACAAAAAAGGATCGATAACCTTTGTAATGTAAGTTGATGTTAATGTAGGCATTCAAAACATGGACTTGTTTCAGATGGCGATGAATTATTATTACAATAGATAATGAAAATGGTACAAATTTTCTTTTAATCTGACATTTATAGGGAAGGTTCATTAATTATGTCACGCAGTAGGAGGGGAGGGGGGATTTGAGAAAACGTGACGATCCATACAAAAAAATTTGAAGGTCCATACAAAAAACGTGACAAGGGGGGGAGGGGGGGTCATAAAAAGTCAATTTTTGCGTGACGTAATTAATGAACGTTCCCATAAAGCCTTCGGCAGGTTTTTCAGCTCTTCTATGGCCTTGTCGATCAGCTGCTCCTCTGTTTGCCACGAAATTATTGGACTAGATAATTTGTTTGAGGTTCGCCTAAATCTGGTTCATCGGCTTCTGCTAGGGGACATGGGAGGGTTGGGGGTCTTCAGCTTCAGCTCCAGCTTCAGCTGGAAGAGATACTGGAGATCTCTTGGTATAATGGGTCGAGGACATCCGGCCAACAGATCACATCCTTTTCGCGTGGTACTTTTTGATGAAGTTGGCAGCTTTTGGCAGGTACTCCGTATCGTATATCTCTCCATTTACTACAAGATCTCAACAAAAGAATAGCGGATTGGACATTCTCTTCTCGTTGATCGTCATCCACAGAAGGATCTTTTTGGTAGGAAGGAATTTGGTATGCTGGATATATTTGACGTCAACGTTTATCTCTTTGGTGAACGACGAAAAGTACCCGGTCTCCTGTCAGTAGTTATCGTCCAGCGTTAAGCAGGTCTCGTCATCCATTATTACCACGATGTTGCGCTTTGCCGGAAAGATATTTTGCATGTGAATGCCTGCTGCTCAGATACAGCTGATCTCAACTGACGCTTCCGAAAAACAATGTCCACCTTGCCAGGTATGGACCAAAGTAGTTGTTTTGTTGGGGCATGGACCACTAGCCGAGACAACCATAGTTAGAAGAGCTTATGTCATAACAAATATTGTGGTTTTGTAGTTGAAACGGGATTTTCGTTTTTGTTTTTGCTCTGTGCGATAGTGTGAATTATTGTTGTGCAAAACTTTGAATGACTCGAAATCTGATAATATGAGCATCGCGGATCCGGATTCAGCCTGGGTGGAAAGGGATCTAGATCCATATTGATCCAAAGACAAAGCTTTTCACACTCATTAAATTTGTTATTTCACAAGCTAGACTTTGTAAACGATTACAATTTGGACACTTTTCTGGAAGAACTTGGATCCCGTAGGGCCACTCCAAGTGGCCAGTATGGTCACACACCCTAAGAATGTCCTCTGAAGACTAAGTTTTGCAAAATCATGAAGTTTGATATATCGCAAGTCAGGTTTTGATAACGATTTGAATATGGCCTCTATCCCTGAGGAATTCGAATTCCGCAGGGTCTCCCTAAGTATCCAGTATGGTTAGAGATCCTCAAAATGTCCCCCTAAGACCTAATTCTGCAAAATCATAAAGTTTGATCTGTCACAAGCCAGGTTTTGGCAACGATTTGAACAAGGCCTCTTTTTCGGAGGAACTCGGATTCCGCAGGGCCTCTGTTGACCTACCCCATTAGGCCAGCGCGCGCTCGTCTACAACCGTGGTCTCTACATCGCAACAATGATATGAAAGATAACGGGAGTTACAGATTTTGGACCTGCCACCGGGTGAATGGAAAAGAACAATGGTTATAAAATTGTGAACAAAAGAGCGTTGTTGTTACAATCTAAACTTAAATCTAATTAATTTAATCTAAACCTGTATCTTATAACATTCCAAATCGGTGAGTCTATTTACAAGTAAATAGTATAAATCTTATTCTAAAATTTGTTCTAAATTACGCCTACGTGCTAGATAGTTGAGACTGAAATCGTCGTCAGTTGAGCCTTCGTCAACTTCCACAATTACCTTTCTTCACCAAAATCGGTTAGCCAACATAACTAAAATAAAAGAATATCCATTATGCCCGATTATATCTCTTATGAACTATTATTAATTATATATTATAACTATTACTGTTAGGACTTGCCACCAATCTCTCCATTGCTCATAATTATACGAAACAATACAAAAAGGGAACTAAACGTAAGTGCATAACCTATATAAATATTTCCATGACATTGAACACCAATTCAACCCAATTGAACCCAATCAAAGCGTGGATTTGCTCAATGAACGATATCTATTCGATGAATAGATAATGAAAATAAAGTTAATATCCCCTTTTATACCAGATCCAGTACAGGCTTTGGGGTCTAGGCTAGGCGATGACGTAGATATCGGATGTCATCGCAATTGATGATGTTAGCCGTCAGTTGGTGTCAGGGGGTATGGGATTATGGCGAGTTCAAATTTATATTAAAAAATAGAGAAAAATGGACATCTGACAACAAGGGAATGGGAGTAGAATAGGATGTAAAGGAAATTCAATATAATATAAAAATACTTCATGATTTTTTACGACCACAAATTCAGTACCTAATATTTACATTTATTTAATTATATGAGCATGAGCATGATTGACCGCCCGAGGATGCTACTCCGTTGTTTCCAGATCAGCTGTTATTACACAGAGAACCAACAGATGATGCATGGGACTAACATACATCTTCAATGTGTAAAAACTGGTGATCCCAAACTAAGGCAATACCGGCACCGACCCCGTCCGAATGCAGGTCAAGTAAGGAAAGCGTAGGACTGCACTTCCACGAGAAATCACTGGGATTTTTATAACAGGACTGGGTAGCTGCAGGGTTTGTTTTGGTTAACGATAAGCTGTCAAGTTAAATATTTGAAAATAAGTGCTATTTCCGATTTGAACCGATTTAAACCAACAGTAAGAATGCCATTGGGGCCACTTAAAAAATATGATAGTGGTTTTTCATTGGGAAAACAAAGTGATTTGAAATAATGCTGAAAAGCCGATTTTTGCCGGTTTAAACCAACAGTAAGGATGCCATTGGGGCCAGTATTTACATTTATTTATTATATATAAAAAAAACTCGACATATATTAGAAATGGTAGTGGATCGGAACAAAATAATTATTGAAAGCTCTTTGAAAGGTTACACATCCTACTAATCGGGGCGATTCAGCGCAAATTTCTACGCTTCGTTTTAAGACACCTTCCATGGAATGATCAAATCAATTTGCCCAGCTAAGATGCGCGATGTGAACTTATAGGTCTAGAGTTACTGAGTATACGTCGTGATGTTTCAAAAACGCTCTTGGTTTCAGACCTTCTTCAATCGAAAATTGATTGTCCTCGATTGTTGTCGCGCCTCAACCTATATATCCCCTATCGTCAACTTCGTTCGTCTTCGTTTCCTTTTTCTACACGGCGCTCGAACAAAGTACGGGCATAACGAACCATTTTCAAGTATGTGTCGATCCTTCAACTGCTGTTCCAACGAATTTGACTTCGATGTTCCTCGTTCCACTCTTCGAAAAAGATTTAACAAAGTACTCGCAGACCCTTAGAACAAGTTAGTTTATTATTATGTATAGCTCGTTAAGCAGATTCAAACAATTATTATAGGGTAACGGGATGTAATGTTAGCCTAGCTCCTTGATTCGGCCTATGTACCAAATATGTCATTATTTCTTCATTAATCAACAAAATCATGTTGCTATCAGCATGACCGATTCATTTCAAAGCAATTGAAACATAATTAATCAATTTATAGTAGTTCACATCCGCTCAGTTTTCGATTTTCTTAACTTTTTAGACACCATGACTTTACTGGTTAAGCTGAACAGATTATCTATACGATCTTCGAAAGATCTAAATTTGCCGAAATGGAACCTATAAACCGAATAATGCAGCCAAGATGTACAGAATATAGTCACATGTTATAAACTAACAGGTCACATTGGTAAAATAACAATGATTTAACAATCAAACGGTAGACCCAATGTTAGGGACATATTTTTTTCTATGTTCCCAACTATGGCCTGTTGTATGAAAGCGTACTAAAAATGTTATTATTGGTAACATTTACAATACAAATGTCTGAGTTTCGGCTGAATGTTGTTCATATGGCTCATCTTAACACAAATTAAAGAAATAAAATCTGTGTAGAGTGAATTATAATGTTTTGATTGTCGAATGACCGCTAAATCATATGTAAAAATCACTTAAGTGTTTCTTAGCAGTTTAAGTATAGTTTGATTTGTGAAATTGTTTCTTGGGTAGAGCGAATACAGCTGCGAACGCCTTTAATCATAAAATCAGAAAGAAACCCGTACGAAGATTGCATTTAATAAAACATCAATCGAATGGGACGAACTTGCATCCATGATTAGACCCAATTTGGTACCCATAGACCGACATTACATCCATATCCCTCGAATGCTTTCGACTTTATAAAACGAGTTGTGTAGCTTTTTCGTGATACATACTACCAGATGGCTTATTAAACATATCTTAAGAAGTGTATAGCTAGTTAAATTTTGTTTCCAGCTCAAATAGTTTATGAGTTACAATGAAAAATGTAATCGATTGTTGCATATTAGGCTGAGTCAAGGGACACATACCCTATCATTTGGAGGCTATGTAACATTCTGTTGATACAAAAAGAAGAGGAAGTTTTTAGCGCCCATTTGAGCAAGAGCTCACAGCTGCAACTCTACTCAAATGGGTTAAAAATAAAGTTTCAAACCAAACGTCCCTGTCCAGGGCCGCCAAATAATTTCTAAGAAGAGATTAGTGAATGTTCTAACATAGGGAAGCGGAGCCTATTCTCACCATAGTACATATCTGGATCAACAATAGTTTTCTATTCAGTTTTTTAGTTTTCGGTTCAAAATAGGTGCAAGCGTATTTAAATTATTGTGAAAATTAATGCCATAGTTTTCTAGTATTTTATCACGTATTCGTAGATTCTCGTGTGGCTAGTGTAATAAGTGAAGTGTGATGTTTATGGTTTGTGCAATTACGCAACGAAAATGTGTGAGAATTAAAGAGATCACTTGGAGTCTGACTCGAGTATATTCCCTAGTAACGGGTGTCCACTAAATAATGAGAACGAAAAGAATGGGTCAGGAAAAAAATACCAGTGAAGTTTTGTTCAAACTGATTTATTTTATTAAAAGGGTCAACTTAAATCTTCAAACTAAGTTTAGTGAATATTGTCATATGGTCCGTGGTCCGCCGTGCGGCGCAGCTTAGTCGTTATGCTGGAACATGACCGTTGGACGGCAGCCACATCGATTTTTCGGATGCAGCTTTTGATCCTGTTGGTAAGTTGCTTGGTGTTCTTGGCCTTCCAATTATCCTTGTATACCATGGAGCTCAAAAGACCGAAGAAATCCTCGATAGGACGGCACTGTGGCAAATTTGTCGGATTCCGGTCTTTTGGGACATATGGTATATTTTGGCTCTCCAAAAACGTTAGCGTTTTTTTTGCGTAGTGCGATGATGCCTTGTCCGGCCAAAACACGTATTTGCCATCCGAGTGATGTTGTTTAAGAAATGGGATGAGTATTTTCTGCAAACACTCGTTACGTTACGGTTAGATCAATACGACGAATTTGTAGTGCAAAGGTAAGAAACTGTGTTGAAAACCTAACTGCTCATTATTTTTACGAAATTTTAGCCTCCGAAACCTTTTTGTAGCTTTAAATTATATTCAAGACCAAATTTTATTTGCCAGGAACATATATTCTTGGTTACTGCATCCATTTATTGGAGAAATTAAACATCTTTTTATCTTTTTAAGTTGGATGACTGCAGAATGTGATGAATATATCTGGATCAACAATAGAAAAGGGCCTATCAACATTTGTAAACAAACACTTCTGAGCCTATTTCCTCGCAAAGCGTAGGCCACCCACGCAAACCAATACCATCACCATGTAGGGGAAAGTTTCCTCAACACGATGATTCTGTAGGTTTGCGTGTGTAGCTAACGGCTTCCGAGAAAACGGGCTAAGAAGTGTTTGTTATCAAATGTTGATGGGCCCTTTTCTTTTGTTGATCCAGATATATTCATCACATTCTGCAGTCATCCAACTTAAAACGTAAAAAGATGTTTAATTTCTCCAATAAATGGATGCAGGAACCAAGAACATATGTTCCTGGCAAATAAAATTTGGTCTTGAATATAATTTAAAGCTACAAAAAGGTTTCGGAGACTTGAATTTCATAAAAATAATGAGCAGTTAGGTTTTCAACACAGTTTCTTACCTTTGCACTACAAATTCGTCGTATTGATCTAACCGTACTAGGGAATATACTCGAGTCAGACTCCAAGTTATCTCTTTAATTCTCACACATTTTCGTTGCGTAATTGCACAAACCATAAACATCACACTTCACTCATTACACTAGCCACACGAGAATCTACGAATACGTGATAAAATACTAGAAAACTATGGCATTAATTTTCACGATAATTTAAATACGCTTGCACCTATTTTGAACCGTGTTTACAATCGACGTAATCGCTTGATGTTGCAGTGCTCACATACTGTATAGCATACACATCAACGCTAGTGCGCGTTTTCAACCTTTCATAGAGCATTCTATGCCCAACGTTATGGTGAGTCTTGTTGTCAATATTCTCATGGAAGAATAACAAACAAACCCTTTCATTTTGTCTTGGTTATATGAATGCTACCCAGCACACGTGAAGTGCTGTCAAATGATCTACTTCATTTTTGGGTGTAGTAGTGAAGAGCGTTAACTTGTTTATATTTTTTCTTGATTAAAATCAGTACGATTAACATATGTACACAGATGGGATTAATGTTTTTAGTGATATTATTAATATAGGTACATAGCAGTGGCAACTTTTCCGTATTAAATTGGAAGAAAATTATCAGAATCGAATGTTTTGTGTGTTGCTAAACGATTAACGGTAAGGGAACGTCCATTAATTACGTCACGCAAAAATTAACTTTTTTTTAACCCGCCCTCCCCCCTTTTTCACGTTTTTTTGTATGGACCACCAATTTTTTTTGTATGGATCGTCACGTTTTCTCAGACCCCCCCCTCCCCCCTTACTGCGTGACATAATTAATGGACCTTCCCTAAGTGGACGAATAAATTGTGAATAACTTGTGCACTCAGTGTTCGGTCTTCAGTGCATATTCACCGATTTCCACTGGAGGTCTGCTTATTGAGCTCAAGATAGGTTCCGCTTCCCTACTTACTCACATACTAACACAGAAAAAAAATGAATTTTAACTGGGGCGTAAAATTTTCCCTCGTTGAATATCCAGCCAAACGAAGCGTAAACAACGAAATTGCAATCATTCATGCACCATACAACAATGTTTGCAATCTTCCATATAACAGACTAGATTTAGGCGTTATCTGGCTTAAATTTACATGAAATATCTCACTAACTTCTGCCAAATCTCCTACTAAAGACTGTATTCGATAAAATTTGGACGAACAAAATAGGTCACCAAAAATTTTCCTTAAGCCCGATTCTTTTCAAACTTGCTGGAAATAAAGTACTACTAAATGGTTAAGTTTTGACATCATTGGTTTATTGAACCTCTTCTCCCAACCCAAATGCCCGCACCTTTGCCTTGACCCCTTTCATCAAATTTTGAGGTGGCGACGTAGTGTTCCTGTCCTGGCATTTGTTTGGTGTCGGCTTTAATGTAGGTCTCATCGTCCATCACAATGCAGAACGGTTTTGTGAGCCACTCCCTGTACAGTTTTCTTGCACGAGTTTTGGCCACCGAGTTCTGTTTATCGTTCCGGTTGGGTGCCTTCTGGACCTTGTACACATGTAATTCAGAACGTTTCATTGTTTTCTGCACAAAACAAACTGAAACTTTCGCCTTTTTCGCAACATCCCTGATCGAAATGTTGGGATGACGCTTAAATTGGTTCAATTTCTCCGGATTTGATGTGCCTCGTTTTTTGCCACTACCATTTTTTCGCTTGATTGTCTTACGGTCCTTGAACGTTTTGATCACATGAGATACGGTTGAATGTGCGATTCCGAGCTGTTTTCCGATCCATCGATGAGAAGCGTTTGGGTTTTCGAAGTGAGTGCCCAAAATTTGTTGGCGCACTATTTCTTTGTTCGAAGCCATCACTGAAATCACTCGACCAATTATCACGAACCTCACTAAACAATTTACACAACACAATGAAATACATTCAGTTAAAATTTCAATATTTTTTACTCACACGCTAAAAAGTTACGAACAATTGCGTGTGTTCAAATTTCATTGAATACAGTCTTCATGTGTATTATATAACGCAGAATACTACATGTTGTTTTTTTTCAAACTTTGTATGCCAAGCAACGTCACACTAGAACAGTACCTGCGTTACAGTGTTCAAACTATTAAATTGGTTTAACGTAGTCTACGTGAACCGGTCGTGTGTTAAACAAAACCCCACTGATTTTTTTTTCTAATATTTTCTAATCTGTAAGAAGCATATCATCAATTTTAAAGTTGAAAACTTAGGGCTGCTATTTCTGAATGAAATCTTACAGGGAATTGACGCACTCTTAAAAATAATGAATATTACGAGTGATGTAATCCCTGTTGACCGTAATACTTTGAGCCTTAAGGCCATACGGGATCGAGTCCCTATCACTTCGAAGTTTTCTGAGCACAAACCTCAAATACTATTAGCACTTCGGGCGTGAAATTTTCAAGAATCGTTTGCTCCACTGGAGCATCAATTGGTTAGCAATCGGAGCGTTGTTTATTTCGTTTTGGTTGTGGTTTTTAGTCTCAAAAATCGTAAAGTGATTATTAACCTAACCTATATATCATATGTAAAAAGGACTTCCTCCAGTTTCACCTTAAACAAGAATACAACTCAATTGTATGCTATATTTGACGCACTGTAAGACCCTAGTTTCGTGGATTATCTTAAGGGTCCTACTTCACATACTAGGATCCCGGGGAGCTGAATTTATCCGAACATGGCGACAACTTTTAGCATCTTAAAATATTTTTTGACGAAGGTCAACGACCGGGTTTTGCATTATTTAATTGCATATGTTCACAAGAATTTGGATATGCAGATACATGCTATCTAAAAAAAATGAATCCTTCAGGATTGAGCTAAATTTTACTACGACAATCCATGACATTAAGGACCTTTTTTATTTATTAAATTTTATTGCCGCATTCTGATTTTTTCTGGTGGTTCTTTGAACTAGATCTTTGGGATCAAAACGGGCATAAAAAACATTTGAATTTGCATTTACAGTAGCAGTATTTGACAAAAATCTTTTTGTGTTCCTCAACTAATTTTTACGTCATGTCGTGTAAGTATCATTTCGATTTTTGTGGTTGTAAATTTAAGAACAGACGCGATTTTCAATCAAACGGGCCGCTCCTTTGATATGCGTCCAAGTAGAATTAAATTTACACGATTTTTTCTTATCGTGCGTGTTTACATAGAAATAAAAAAAAAAAATAATGGTGATTGTATCAATTACTTAGAATCATAACACGTATCAGGGAGATTACCATTTTTTGGCATGTTCCAAATAATCTCACAAGCACGACATGTTAGTTTTGATCACACTAGGATTCTACATAGTATTGAACAGTTGCCGATTATCATAAAGGAACTAGGACGAAAACAAACATTCACTTCTGTTATCATTGCCCGAACTGGTGAATTAATTTAGGCGTTTTAGTATATGTCATACATGACTGGTCTCAAATTATGCAAACTATATCCACCCTCTCAAAACTGTGTCATTTAAATACATAGATGACATAGGTTTTCATTAACTCTGACCTTTATGTACAACTAGGGGTAACAAACAGGTAAAAAATTTGCAATAATAACTCTTGGAATTTTGGATTGAATGAAAAATAAAAAATAAACTTACCATGTACACAGTTCTATCACCCAACTTTTTTCCGCTTTCCTGCACCTTTATCAAATATACGAAATGTGTCTGCTTTGGAAGTGATGGCTTATGGTTTGGCCCAGTATCATTACGATGGGTGAATGAGAAGATATCACTCATATTGCCTAAAGTGTCATCATAACGATTGTTCATGTTTGAATTGCCTCTAGCAATGCTCCGTTTTTTCCTTCTCAAATTATTATATTTTGGCTCTTTGCGTGGATGGTTGAGATTTTTTGAATCAGAATTCTTTAGTGCATTATGGATATTGTTAAATGCATTCGACTTTCTCTTATTCTTTTGATCGCTTTGATAGATTTCAACCACCAAGCTCGTGCTGTCTCGACAAATCAAACGAATATTGAAGGTCAATTCAGTATTTTGCATAAGCTCTGACCTTCGTTCTACCGATCCTTCCGAACACCGTTTGTGGCATAATTCCAGGGACTGAAAACAGAGAGAATTAATTGAATTAATTGACATTGAAGTTTAGATTTAGCGGTGGCATTCTGGTGAAAAATGTAAATCTAGCAAATACATCTACAATCGTTGTAAAACAACGTCATTGTAATAAAAATGACATTGATTAAGGGATGGGGTAGGAGGAACTGCAACTCCATAGCAGCTGATTTGATTGCATGTTTAACAAACATTTACACGGTTGTTTTAATTAATTTGAGTGAATCTGTAATACGAGATAAATCCACGAAACAATCAAGCATACAGATTTCGAGAAACCTTTATAATAACTTGGGGAAAACAGTATATATGTATATATTTGTTTTGTTCAATCACGTCCATCTCGTCATGAACAAATTGAGTAGCAAATGGTTTTAAACCGAGTTTTTCCCATGTACCATAATAAATGGAACGAATAAGGGGGCGACCCCGGCGTAGTGGTTAACATCCATACCTCTCACGCCAAAGTCACGAGTTCGAATCTCACCCCCGGACAAGTTACGAAAACACCCAAAGAGGTATTTGAGTGATTATGACAGGAGATGAACCAGCCCAGTGCTGAAAATCTCGATAATAAAGGATAACAAATGGAACGAATTGTCAAAAGTTCATTGCCGAACCTTTTTGTAACCAAAAACAGATATTCTTACAAATAAACTGCACAGAATATAGAAAAAAATATGTTTATTTAGCTGCTCTGGGACTGACCTATACGAGCGCAAATTTTGATATTAATTAGAGAAAAAAGATAGGTGGCATTAATTCCAATCAAACCTACTGTTTTGTGAGTCAAGAGGTTTTCACTCTCGGATTTTATTAATTAAGAATTTAGAATTGTGTGGTGAACCTCGAAGCTGCTACTAGCAATGTTCCCCGCTTATCGGTATTTGGCTCTGCATTCACTATCCATAGTGATATGGAGATTTCAGCCGGGAAGCAGATAAAAAACTAAACTAGATGCGGTCCTGATGGTATTCCTTCAATTGTCCTGAAGCGTTGCCTTAACACACTCGCTGCCCCCTTGGATATGGTATTTAATGTGTGATTAACTTCCGGTGTGTTTCCCGAATGCTGGAAAGAGTCGTTTGTTTTCCCAATACACAAAAAGGGATGCAAACGATCCGTCGCCAACTATCGCGGAATTGCTGCACTAAGTGCTGTATCTAAGCTATTCGAACTAATTGTTCTCCAAAGGCTGGTCCATGACTATTCACAGACTATCCTGACCAACACTGTTTTATGCCTAAGCGCTCAACGGCGAACAACCTTTTTTTTTTGTTGGGCCGTAGAACCACTGCGTCCACTGAGTTGAACTTTTGTGGTAAACAACCTTACCGTGTTTACATCGTTCATCATCCGTGAAATGGAACGCGGTCATCAAGTAGACGCCATATACAGAGATTTCTCTGCGGCCTTTGATCAAATGAACCATCAGATTGCAATTTCCAAATACGACACAATGGGGGTTCACGATCAATTGTTGAACTGGCTCCGCTCATACCTGACTGGTAGAACTATGTCTGTGAAGATTTCAGATTATGCCTCGTCCAGCTTTTCAGTAACATCTGGCGTTCCGCAAAGCAGCCACGTTGGCCTATTCCTTATCCTGTTATATATGCACTTGATCCTCAGATGCCTGAAATTATCCAACGCGGACGACCTTAAACTGTACTACGTCATAAAAGGTCCAGAAAACGCCCACTTTCTTCAGCAGGAACTAAAAGTGTTCGACGACTGGTGCTGGATCAACAGAATGTCCTGGAATGTATCCAAATGCTCGGCTATCTCCTTCGATCGAAACCGTGCGATGTATCTCCATGACTACATCCTTCGAGGAACGCGCTTGGAACGTGAAACAACAGTCAAGGATCTGGCAGTAATGCTAGACAACAAACTGTCGTTTGAGAACCACATTGCCTATATTGTTTCTAGAGCCTCATCGCAGCTTGGATTCATCTTCCGCTTCGCAAAAAACTTCAAAGACGTTTATTGTCTGAAGGTACTCTACTGCTCCTTGGTTCGTACAAGGCCAACTTCTTTCTTAGTCTTAACCGCAATAAAAATGTATTTTTCCATTCCTTTCAAATCATACCCTTCCCCAAACATCAGACCCAAAGTCAGACCTTGGAAACACCCTCTCCATCAATTGATCTTTCAGTACTCCAAATAGTCAGAGTCGGTGATCTCCCTTCAAAAATCCAATCCAACTTCTTCAAACTCCGTAACGATAAATATCCCAACCATTACCATGTGTACACCGACAGATCCTTATCAAATGGAAAAGTCGGGTACGGCATTTCAAGCGATTCATCCCTTCCCAGCATCAGCTCTCCTCTACCCTCTGTTTTTTTTTTTTTTCTTAAGCTTATTGCTTGCTTTCCACTATGTGTTCTAAATGCACTTCCACAGTTATTAGTTAAGAACTTTCGATTTCAGGTACCATTTTTGCATTAGTATGATTGTGTGGCAAGTACAATCATACCCTATGCCCAGGGAAACGAGAAATTTTCCTTAGCGAAAAATTCCTAGACCAGACCGGGAGTCGAAGCCAACAACTTCCAGCATGGTGTTGCTTTGTTACCTTGGCAATGAGAAAGCGGACCGATTAGTCGGGAGGGTTGCGATCGGGTCCCAGAGGAGGAACCCATCCCAGTACAAGACGTCAGTAGATGGTCCAAGAAGGCAATTCGAGACAGCTGGAACCACAAGTGCCCTTCGAAGATTAAAATCTCATACTTTTTCCTGGTCCGATAATAATAACCCCCTACACCGACGCACATTATTGGTCTCACATAGTCATATAATCGACAGAGAACCCCCTCCTACATGCTGCTACTGCGGTATCCCAATATCCATCCAACACATCCTTATTGATTGTCCCAAATTCCGAGAAGAACGATTAACTACGAATATGAGCGGCACCCTGGAGGAGACCTTGTCCGCTCCCGCCACCCAACAGTTCTTCAATAACACCGGTTTGGTCGACAATATCCAGAATGCCAGCGAACAGGGACGAATGACCCCAGAAGTTAAAGTTCCTTTTTAAAAACAACCAACAACAACAACAAAAACTATGGATAAATGGATACAAAACGGGGTAGTTAGTGACCCTCGCTACGAAACATTTACCTTCAAGGTTGACAGCAATAAAATTACACAATTTAACAATGTCCATTGATAAATTATCAAATAAATCAAGTCAAATGAAAGTTCACTCTATTAAAAAGTATATTTTGTACTAGTGATAAGAAGTGCGGATAGTGTAGGAAAATTTTGGAACTTCGAAATAAATGATGCCGTAAATGACGTCGATATGTCGAATTGAAATCTACTTGAATCTAATCCGTTTTCTGCCCGACAAACAGGTTTAGTCAGATTGGGCTATTCCGCTGCCGTCACCATTCTGCTTCGGTTATCACTGCGGTTGACCCTTTAGGGGCATGAAAGTAAGGTTAGAGGCATTGTTCCTCTTGGTGATCGTTTAACTTCGTCCCCCGCCGAGTTTAGCCGTAGTATGTGGGCTGCCGCCCAGAGGAAAGATAAAACACTGAGCTAGTCGAAACTTACACTGAGCTAGTCGAAACTTGAGCTAGAATTATGTCGAATACTTAAGGATCAACCAGTACTATGAGGTGACTTCTGGCTAATATGTATTGGTTGATGATGATGGACAGAAGTCAAAACTGGTTTGAAATGGTGGAAATGAACCGAAACCTAGCGAAGCTCAATAAATCGTTCCAGATCATAGTGATGCGAGTCGTGAGCTCTTACAGAAGCATATCGGCAGGGGTTGTATGTATTATCGCCGAAATGATTCCCATCATGCTAGTAGACAGTGAATGTTAGAAAAGAAAGGAAATCAGCGGAATACGAAAAGTGCCCAAGTAACACACAAAACATCTTATAAGAATGATTTATAATTGTTTGTAATATAAATGTATTATAAACGTATTACAAAAAATGTCAAGTTCGGAGCGGTTTGTTACTCTCGTATTCTATATACCACTCTGACAAACGGTCGAGCTAAAAACACCTTTTTCACTGCTGCAAGTGATTAATACTTTATTATTGTTCTCAAAAATTTGGTTCCATACATTTATAATACATAAACAGGACAAGATTTTATTGGCATATCTATATACTTACGAAAATACATTACACCAACCATGTTTTGAATACCTTGAAAAGAACCTTCAAGGAGCGTCTGAGTGTCCAAAGGAAGGAAGGGAGTGGTCGTAAAAGTGGTCCAATGGACAGTAAAATGGCCAGGAAAGTCGTACAACAATTCAAGAACCGTCCAAACATGTCAATTCGAGATGTCGCTAAAAAGTCTATGGTGTCAGTCGGTTTTGTGCAGAAAACCATGAAGCGTGCTGGGTTACATGTTTACAAAGTGCAAAAAGCCCCAAACCGGAATGAAAAACAAAACATCACTGCGAAAACCCGGCCCGGAAACTTTACACGAAGCTGCTCACCAAATCCGGTTGCATCGTGATGGATGACGAAACATACGTCAAGGCCGACTTCCGTCAACTTCCTGGGTAAGAATATTTCGTTGCCAAGGCGAAGTTCGATGTTCCGGAGGATGTTCGAAAGAAGAAACTATCGAAATTTGCAAAGAAGTTTCTAATCTGGCAGGCGATTTGCGGATGTGGTGAAATAAGTGCTCCCTTCATCACTTCCGGAACAATAAACGGTGCGATTTACACGGAAGAGTGCCTTAAGAAGCGTCTTTTGCCATTCATTAAGAAGCACAAAGGATCAACTCTGTTTTGGCCTGATCTAGCATCCTGTCACAACGCTCGAAACGTATTGGAGTGGTACCGAGCCAACGGAGTCAATTTTGTGCCAAAGGATATGAACCCACCAAAATCACCGGAACTTCGTCCAATTGAAAAATTCTGGGCAATTATGAAAACGGAACTTCGCAAACATCCCAAAACTATAAAAACAGAGCTAGAATTGAAGAAAATTTGGGTAAAAACAACAAAAACACTGGGAAAATCGGTTGTACAAAATTTGATGGGTGGAGTGAAAAGGAAGGTTCGGGATGGGAGACGAAATTGAATAAAACAAATGTTGTAAATCAAAACTCATTAGTAGTTCTTCATTCCCTGAAAATTTCAAGAAAATCCGATAATCAGTTTAATTTTGATGAGTATATATGTGTGTGCCATTTTTATCGAATACACCCTTTAAAATCAAGTGACATCGATGTTTGAAATTAAAATCATATTATTTATCATTTATTTTCAACATATTAATGAATGAACGTACAAATTTTGGATTTTACTGATTGCGTTCCAAATTTATTTTATTTATTCTATGAATATTGGTTATCTTAGTTCTGAATTTGGCTTAAATGCTAACAGGTTCCAGATTCAAGAAGTTCGCTCAGAGATTCACTACTGGAATCGAGCAAATAACCTTCCAACAAACGTGATAATTGGGTCAAAATGCGAGCGTCGAAACTTTGTCTCGGCCTCACGTTCTGAAGAAGGAAGTACACGCTCAAATTGACCTACCCGATGAATGTATTGTTGAAATTGACAAGCCTTGAATTTGATTCAAAAACTGTTATTTTCATTCGAAACATGCTATTTATTTACTATAAATGATTCTTATGTTTCAAGTTGAACATCGATATTTTTAATTTTAATTTATGAGATTTGTATCCGTGTTGAACGTTATACACGAAGGATTAAAACAACTGTTAAGACCTTGCGTATTATCTTCGTGCCACCCCGATCATTTTCGGAATCCATTTCTGAACCAAGTAAGCTTGAGCCCTAATGGGTTGAATGAAGTTTTTGTATTTGTTTTGCCAAAGTAAGTTTTATTGCAATTGTAAACCAATATGAGTCATACAATCCGTGCTGGTTTGTACACTTTCAATACATAGCCTGTTTAAAACGTGCTACGAAAATATATAGGTGATAACTAGGTGATTCATTCAACATGGGACAATTTTGCGACAACCAGCCACATTGATGTTTACTCGAACTGCGCAATGAATCAAACGCAATTAAAAGCTTACCGAATGTGTGTTTCCTTCCACCAGGCACTCTGCAGCACAGGACCCAATCCTGTACAGGTGTTGATCCTCCTGTTCATTGTGCAACAGCAGTTTATCGCAGTTGATGTTGTTGGAGAAGAACACCGTTATGCACAGCACTTGAACGTACTTTAGGACGACAACTTGCATCGTAATGAGATTGATTACACACCAATGTTAACGTACTTCCGATATGATTGAGTCAATTTTGTTCACTTCCACCACGGACGAATCACACGAACAAACATATGAATTCCCAACGAGGACTATTTTGAGCGACGAAGGTGCACGCACTAATACGATAAATTTCATTAAAAACACGGAAACACGGATTTGTTCGCACTTGAGATATATGAAAATTTAATTTTCATTTAATACATTAGCAAGCACAGCTGATACACTGATGATCAATACCGAGTTCTTTGGATGGAACAGGAGGAATTTTCTGAAACTGAAAATAAAGAAAACTTTGATTAGATAAACTAGCCCTGTGGTTTGTTATTAACTTTAATTGAAGAATTGATGCAGTCATAGCAAATAACGCTAATTTATTTATTTATTTTTCCATCTTGCAACATACGGTTTCATGTTTTTTTACAATAATGAATGCATTAAGTTATTAAGCAAACCTTATTTGTAAAAACTGAAAACCGACGAAACCCAAATCTTTATGAAACAGGAAAAATTCAGTAGAGAACTACACTAATCGCCAACTGTTGACTTATCGTGCCAAAAAAGTTAGATTTGCCTATGATCTCATTGTTTCCGAGGAACTTAACATTGTGTACGATACTTCAATGGACGAGCTACAATATGAGTGAAATTCATGAATGTTCACCCCTCTTATTATAACGTTTGCGTTAAAAAAAGGACTTTTTACGGATGGTGAAAAAAAAAGTTAAGACTGATAATTGCTTTTGATAAATGTCTCATGAAAGGTTATTATTTAAGCTTACTTGCAAAAAATCTATGCCCTTGGGAGCGGTCTTCCGGCAGTTAGCCGTAACATTCACCATGGCCATTCTTCGTTTTATTTATCAATTCCTCCTCAGTTTTCGCGATAGATCTTACGCTTCAGGTTGACCCAGAAATTCTCGATGGCACGCAGCTGGGGGACGTTGGGTGGGTTCGCCGACTTGGGAACAGCATTGATATTCAGCCGCTCCATCTCCTGCAACGATCGCTTCGAGTAGTGGGCCGACGCCGACGCGTCTTTGCTCTTATGGTATTTCTTGATAAATGACGCAACTTCTAGCAGGCATTTCGTACAATAAATTTTCCCGTTCACGGCCAGTCCGGAGTGAAAGAAGAGCGGCTTTGACATCCCCTTCTTGCTGATTGTCAGTTACAGCAGCATCTTCTTGGGGAACTTGGTGTGTGAAATGAACTTCACCTCGGAGCTCACTTCCTTCGTGGGGGAAGTTAAATATGTAGTGCCCTGCCAGTCGTTGCCATCCAGGGTGAGATAGGTCTCGTCGTCCATCACCACCGCCTCGTCGCGTTTCACCGGAAAAATCCAGTTGACCATCTTATTCAGCCGGTGCATGGGTAGTGTCATCAGTACGAGTGAATGTACCCATGAAAAATCGGCCATTTTTGTCCATTTTTGTTTAATGCAAACGTCAAATAAGTCAAAAACGCCAGTTACTTTTACATGGTCATCGATAGCAGTGGGCCAAGTTTGCAAATGAGAAGTCTCGACTTATTAGTACGAGCAGAGCTTAACAATATCATATTCAATTCTCAAACTGCACCCTGACTGAGTTAAAATATTAGTCATCACGCACTGTTCTTAGCGAACATGAAGTAAACACAAATTTGCCTTCATGAATCTCTTGTGCAAGATGAGTCAACTTGTTTTGTGTTGCTTTACTTTGATCATTCATTCGTTCCGGAAAGCAGTGAATGTACGTAAGTGCAAACAACTCATTCAATTTCAACGTGCTACCGTGAAGACGAAAGAACAGTCATTCATTTGGAGAATCAATGAAGTGAAAAAAACCAAAACTTCTCGAATCGATCCTGCAAATGCCTTTTCTCGAACAAATGCCCCACAAACTCTGTAGCGATTTCGTCCATTTAGCCTTTGGCTTCCTTTGCCTTCAGCCATGTTCTGGAATACTTAAAATCCTGTGGCAGAACAAATCACTCACGAACGCGAAAATGAATGACTCGTTACCAGAACATTCAGTCAAGCAACCAAAATCTCTTGAGGCTTGAATAGTCGTGTCCTTTGCTGTGGTGCGAATGAGTTGTGTGGAACACAAGGACAACGGAATGACTGAGCATAGCAAAATAGTAAACACGAATATATTGCGTGACTGATAGAACGAAATGAAGGGAGCGAAAATTGTACCTACTGAATATTTTTTTTACTCATCGTTCACGACGGCTGTCATTTTTTTCGAGCTCTGAGTACGAGACACTGAAGAAGTCTGCACATTGTAGACGAAATACGTGTATCTGTCAAGATAAACAAAGATAATTGGAATTAAATGGAAAATACTAATTTTTCTTCTCATTTCAGGTTTCAAATTTTCTTTTCTTTTTCTTTTCAAGTTCAGTTAACACAGAATACAGAAGCAATATTCAGGTAAGCTTCTTTTTTACCGAATGCGAATTGCCAGGTCTTATGAAACACTTGCCATAGGATTTTGTACAATCTCCTTGTCCACTTTATTTGCCGCAGAACGCCAGTTTGTCTTGAACTGTTTCTCGCTCACAACATCTTTTTGAGTCTTCTTAAGGTTCCGCTTGGCGATGTCCCAATATTGTTCGATTGGGCGGAGCTTTGGCGTGTTGGGAGGGTTCTTGTCGTTGTTGGCAGCATACAACTCCATGGCCTTTTTCCGTAATGGCAAGATGTCAAATCTGGCCAAAACAGAATGGAACAGGAAAAGCAGTAGACGTTTTTGTAGGCAATCGTTCAGATAAATTTCCTGGTTGACGGTTCCGGTCGCAATGTAAACGTTGCTCCTCAAGCTTCAGGTACAGATAGCCAGCCACACCAGATATTTCTTCGCGAAATTTTACAGTTTAATGTGCTTGAAAATATCTGCCACATTTCCCCGTCTGGTTGCCGTATAAAAGTCTACCTTGACGTAAGTTTCATCGTCCTGTACCATGCAATCAAACTCAGCATCGTGTACATCTTTCGCGATCGTTCGCGATCGCTTTGGCCGACGTGTTTTGTTTATTGTCGTTTAAGTCGTTCAATAGTACGCGGTTTGGAGTCACCACTTTCTTGTAAGTCGACAGTCCAGCTCGTTTTTTAGCTCTATCCACGGTTGTAGGCGTCACTCTCAGCTTCTTTGCGGCATCTCGGACGGAGAGGTTAGGTTTCCGCTTGAAACAGCGACGACCAAAAGGCTGTGGCCTCCGGCTTTCGATTTCCCCCCGATCCAGCTTTCCTGGCTGTCGACAAACGTTCACCAAACACTTTTAATACGTTTACTTTTCTTCCTTCGACGACATTTTGGTAACGGAAGTGCTAATCTCAAAATCAAAATAGAGGGATGATGCTGCACGCAAACATCTTCAAAATTAGTGGCGTGTTATTTTTTTTAATGCAAGATGAAAGGAAATGCGTCAAGTTTAAGTTGACCAAATTTTGATCGAAACACCCTTTACGTATGCATATGTACAATATTCTCAAACCAGTCGTTGCACTATTAATACGGCATTTATTTTTTTCTTCCTGAACTTCTGCATATTCAGAATTTCTAGGTCGTCAATTAGGCCTTAAACTCATATGTTTTTTTAAATATATTTTCCAGATAGAAAAATTCATGGAAAACCAATTTGCCAAAGAAAATGTACACTTTTATTCAGTCTGTGTGATTCGAAACAGAAATTATCCCTTTGGCCTTTGGGGTCATATATTACCCCTGAGGCCTCAAGGAGTTAATATACTTTTTAAGGCAAGGTTTACCATTTCTGAATTTTTCGATAGTATGTAGCTCGAAATCAACAAGGTTCTGTATTGAAATTGACTACGATCGATTGGTGTACACAATTCGAAAATCTTTTGAGAAATGGCTGAGATATTAACAACAAGCAATGTGCAACTAGCGATTTGAACTTGGTTCACTGTTATCGAACCCCTAGGTCCGAATTATACCTGGCAATTTGCACCTTGCAATACACACTTGCGCTTTTCGGTACCTTTCGGTTTTGGTTTTGATTCGCTATGTTATTTCGAGGGAATATTTGAGCGTGTGTTGGTGTGAGCTACGTTATTAATGGCGAATCATTAAGCTTGGGACCGAGCCTGGGACCGGTGTACTAGCATAGACTAACTCTAAGACCAGTAGGTCCCATACAAAAACGATTTTTTTCTTGGCTCAGTCAGTACTAGAACATCGTCCCAAGCTCGGTCCCAAGCTCAATAATGCACCCCTTATAATGAACTCACATGAACACACTCTCAAATACTCTGTCAAAATAACACAGCAAATCAAAACAAAGGCGCAAATATGTATAACAAGGTGCTGGCTTCAAGGTGTAATTCGGACCAAGGGGTTCTACAACAGTGAACCAATTTCAAATCGCTAGTTACATATTGATTGTTGGTACTAGTACTTCCTTAGGCAAAAAATAAATTCATTTTCTTCATGGCTATCCAGCCGCTGATATTAATGCTCAAACCCTGATCACTTTTCGTGACGGCGCAATTCGTTTTTTTTTTAACTGTACTCCAATATAGAAGACAAAGCCGTAGTCCTACGCTAAAAGAAGACATCTGACAACTGAGCAAATGACAGTTGATCAATTTTCAACTCGTGAAGGAGCACGAATCCTTTCTGGGTATTTTTGATTGTTGCTTGCACGTTGCAACATATTCGTGCGCTTTTCGGTACTAGAATCTTTGTTTTTGTTTTGATTCGCTATTGACAGAATATCTGAGGGGTTGTTCGTTGTAAGTTATGTATTTTGGGTTGATCCATTAAGCTTGGGTTCGATGTGCTGGTATTTCTTGTGCCAAATACTGTATCCATTTTTAAGCCTAAAACATGTTTGGTTATTAAATAGTTCGATAACAAATTATTAAACCACCCACAGACGGTGTTTTCTAGAAATGGTTCACGGATCGAGACCCAGTAACCTATTCCAAAACTCATTGTTCTCTCGGATTGCAACCAGGAAAAAACAAACCGAGCAATCAGTTTTTTCAGTATAGGAAAAATCATTAATTCGATCTCAACAACTGGGAACTCATTCGCAGAACGAGGTAGACCAGCATGAGCGCAAAAATAACCTTCGTATAGTGATAATTGGCTTCGTTTTTTAAACAATAGAGCAAACACGATAAATCTCCATGCATGTATTCATGGACCGAACTATCAAGCCCATACATTTCAACGTCTGTTGCCACATGTGACTACCGGCAATAACGGCTGCCATCGGTTAGTTCGAAATAAACGAAAACTAAAGCTAGGATTTCTAAATATTGGTATTAGATGATTTTTTTTTTTATTTTACTGTTTTGATAAATTATGTTGAGGGTTTTCTCGTTTGAATTTTGTTTCATTATCATAAATTAAGCTGTTAGTAAACTTGATCGAGTACATTTTCGATAAAACAATAAATATACGAGCCACTTTGACTGCTAGTTTGCCACTTCAATAGATGGGCCATGAACATAAACACTATGTGTAGCGAAAAACCGTTAATAACTCTTACCTGCTCCGGCTAGGAATCCAAGATATAATGGTTTGATTCACTTTGCAATTTTTTTTTCAAACCTAACAAAACTTGTAAAGTTTCACCAGTAGTTTAATTATAGGAGTTGCGTGAACTTTGCTTGATATGCTCATGGGATGAAAGTAGAATTACGATCTCATTGTTTGGATGCCTTCGATCCGTTGGCTTTCACTAAAGGCAATCTTTTTTACACCACTTGTTTTGAGCAACGTTACACCGCTCGTTTTCCATCGAAATATACACTACTACTCACTCTTGAATCTAGGTATAGACAATCCGTGAATATTTATTTAAGTTCAATTAATTCAAAAATTGAAATTCCAGTTTTATTTGCTGAGTGCTACTGCTCTGTTGTGCAGACTATGTGTATGTTTGTATATTTGGAAACATTGTGTCACATGGACCTTTCGAACGTGAAGCGTGGATCTGTAAATCGTTCAAAATCAGTTGATTTGTTTGAATCACTCAGCTTGCAATCAACAATTCATGATAATGTTGTTAGTTTGCTTTTCTATTCGTCTGAAATTGACTTCACACTCAACCGTTCTTCGAATTTATCAGGTGCACCTTTTGACCCGACCGTACCGATTACGCACTCGAGACTGACTGACTTGATTGGACCTGATAGGTGGCCAACCGATAGGATATTATTCTGAACTACATACAAAAGAGCTGCAGACACGGATACAGCAATAGTAGGTATTTATAACCCACGAACTATTACACGAAGTGCTACGACAATGTTGCATTCGGAAAAAGCTATATTTCTCTGCCGTGTAAAAGGATAATAGAAGTGATAATAACTGAAGGGGCACGATGTTCGACGATACAGCCGACTAGTTGCTCTTTTACTAAGGCAAACGCCATAGCTGCATCCTTTATTAAATACAATTGATATTTATATTAAGATTAAATAATAACAGAAAACATTAAATTATGATACTATTTATTGTTTGTTAGCATGATATCCACTTCTCACATGTACTGCCCATCAGTTTGGCTAAAATATGGATCCCTGCTTTACTACCATCCATACAGACTGATGTAGATAATCAACATTTACCATCATGCACCTCAAACGAACATGTAGTTGCTCAAATTTTGGTAATTATGCCATGCTTATGGTTTCTTGGAAAATTGTTTTTCCATTTTTCGTGTTTTCCTTGATATAAAGCAAACGAAGCTTAACCTTTACCACAGGCAAACAGACTTAAGAATCCTAATCGTTTGGTTTGGTATATAGGTATTTTGCTTATGCAATTGCTGATCATTATAATATTTATTATTTTTTTCCTTTGCTCGGACATAAAACCCCTATGACCTGTAATATTATATATTCTTGTCCTATCCAACTTACTCTGTTGATTGCATGACGTGTTACTGCATCAATTGGGAGGAATGATAAAGATTTCGTACAGTTGTGTTGTTGTAATTGAGGCAAGAATGCAATTGAAAGGAACAAATTTCAATCATATGTTTCTGCAGTTTCCGCAGCCACTCAACTTGGAGAGGAAAAGGTCCTGTCGGAAATTGGAAATCATTCTTTTCTTGGTTAAACTTTAACTCGCTTTTCATGTTTGGTTTGGTTTACTTTAACAAAATAAAGAATTTATATTTTGTTAAAGTAAACCAAACCAACCATGATTTTTAGTGTTACTAAAGCTTGTAGTACACTGTTTGTCCAATAGCCAAATATTTGTCATAGGCAGATAGGCATCTGACAAACATCTATGATATCTGTCAGCTGTCTAGCTGCCTATGCCAAATATTTGGCTATTGGACAAACAGTGTACTACAAGCTTAACAGCAAAAAACAAGTTCTTGTTATTTGAAGCTGGTTTGTAGGCTTAGAACAATAAAAGAAAATCGTTCGGTTTGCAAAGGCTTCCTCATAATCCTAATTACTAACTTTTAATGAATTTGATCAAAGTAAACTAATGAGTAAACTAATCATAGGCGAAAAAAGAGCAATGCACTATGGTCCAGATCACGAACTTACGAGGAAACATGCTCTCAGCTCCTATTTCGTATTTTGCGCGTATTTTGATGTATTAACTTTGCCGCTAGCTTTAACCAATCAATAGTTATTGAAGTTTTTCTTTTAAAACCATCCCAGATTCAAATGTAATTTTCTCAAGATACAGAAATAATATATCTTTAGTTTTCACATATGTTAAACAATATAGATTGCCCTTTCAAATGACGTCTTAAATTTTTTTTTTGCCCCAATCAACATTTGAAAAGCTTCAATAATTATTGATTGGTTGAAGCTAGCGGCAAAGTTTGTATAGCAAAGCACGAATCATTGAAAGTTCTAAAAATTTTCGCAACACAACTTTACGGTGGAAATTAAATAAAAAAGTTAGGAGAAAAAAACAGTATTACTCATCGATTGCAACGCACTTATGCCAGCGCTTTTTCATATTCGGTTTGCGGTATTGCATCAGAGCCATCTTCGATTTTTCCCTGATCTCATCTCTGTTTTCTTGAATAGGAAAAATTAGCAGGGAGGCAAATCAGGTGAATTCGGTGGTTGGTGAATAGTATTCGTTTCGTTTTATGGCAAATTTTCACCGATAACAACGGTGCGACGATGCGTTATGATTACACGAGATCCACGAGTTGTTAGTCCATAAATACGGTTTTTTTTGCGAATTGCTTCACGCAAACGTCTCACTACGCCCAAATGATACTCTTTATTGACGGTCTGACCCTAGAAGGAATTCAACACCCTTGTGATCCATTTTTTTTTATTCAGTTCGTTTATTTGTTAGGCTCAGGTGTGTGTAACACTTTTCGGAGCCGATATTCAATGTTGTAATTTACATTGTTTTTTTTTTAACATATGTAATTAACATTGTTTTTTTATAGACATATGCAATAAGGAAAAGGAACCTACCTTTTCAAATGCTATCAGACAAGAAGTCTTGGATTTGACATTGTGCAATAGTGCAATTTATGAACGTATTTCAAAGTGGGAAGTCTCTGAGGGAACGTCATTGTCAGATCATAGACACATTGTGTTCGAATGGAGTGGTGCAAATCGGTCAACTACTACATTTCGAAATCCTAGGAAAACAAACTGGGATCAATATGCACAATATTTAAATTCGGAGTTATTTACAGAGGGTGGAAAGATTGATTCAGCTCAGAAATTTGAATCATTTTCCCAAAAGGTAAATGATACGATTTTAAATTCTTTCAATATTAGTTATCCTATCAAGGAATCGTCCTCTAACAGGGATGTTCCGTGGTGGAACTCTGAGTTGGAACGTTTGCGTAAAGCATCTCGTAGGTTGTTTACTAAAGGGAAAAGAACTTCAGATTGGACCCCCTATAGGAGTACACTTAGTGAATACAATAAAGAAATAAGAAAATCTAAAAAAAGATCCTGGGTTCTAACGTGTGAAAACATAAGCAATAGTCCAGAAGTCGCAGGACTTCAGAGGGCTCTTGCAAAGGATCATACGATTGAACTTGGGAATCTGAAAAATGAGTATGGAGTTTTTACAAAAACTCCTAGTGAAACGTTAAAGTTGCTGATGGAAACACATTTTCCTGGATCAGTTTTGTGTGTAGATCCAATCAGAGATGGATCACTTGAAGGTGAAAGATGTTCTACAAGGACATCTCAAATGTCTGTTAGAGCGAAAATCGCCGCAAATGACTTGGCTGACAAAATCTTCAAGAAAGCCAGGGTAGAAAATGCGTTGAGATCTTTTCAGCCTTACAAATCTGCAGGAATGGACGGGATATTTCCAGCATTACTTCAAAACGGCGAAGCAGTGTTGATCTCGCCATTAATTGAGATTTTTAAGGCAAGTTTAAGACTCCATATTCCAACTTCATGGACACAAGTAAAAGTTATCTTCATACCTAAAGTAGGAAAGCGAGACAAGGCGCATCCTAAATCATACAGACCCATTAGTCTTTCATCAGTCCTGTTAAAGACTATGGAAAAAGTGTTGAGTTATTATATCAATTCAAATTACATCAACAAGCAAAATACTTAGAAGTGATACTGGATGCCAAACTGAACTGGAATGCTCTTCTTGAGTGTGCGATCGGTAAGGCAACCAGTGGTTTCTGGATATGCTCAAAACATTTGGCAGAAAATGGGGTCTAAGACAAAAAATTATAATGTGGATTTATACGTATATATGTGGTGGCCAAAAACAAAAGAGGCTATTGCACAGAAAAAGCTTACAAAACTTCAACGGCTAGTATCCAATGCTATAACGGGAGCGATGCACAGCACTCCATCAAATGCGTTGAATGTAATTCTAAATCTGCTGGCTTTGCACGAATACGTGCAACTAGAAGCGGAAAAGAGTATGCCTAGTCTTAAACGGTTTAAAACTTTCATGTCTGGTGACTTAGTCGGTCACAAAGCTTTCAAAATGGGCAAGTGATGTATATGAATGGAAACTGGATGAAACCTGTGGAAAACCATGACATCCCGAATAAAAATTTACATCAGGCTGATGTCTGATTTCAATGTCTACATCAACATGAAATTCAAATGTACATCTTACGTTGAACATTAGAGATCAGATCGTTTTCGCTGTATTTAGGCAAGGTAACATGATGTTAACATCAGACATTTTCAAACAAATTTTTTCTAATCCAATGTCCCTTTAACGTCATGATTTTTACATTCAAATAAAATGTTTTTCTGATGTTTTAAGATATCAAAGCATATTGATGTTTTCAAATGTATTTGAATAAAACAGCACAGTCAAAGGATTTTTGATGTTTTCAGATGTATTAAAGGTTATGAATAAAGATCTTACATAGGTTTTCAAGTGTCGATTTTATCCAATGAAAGAGATGATGTATGATGCATTCAGATGTAGAAAAACGTGACGGTGTATCGTTTCCGGATGTTTTCAGTTGTAGATAATAACATTAAAACCAAATAATCTGAAAGCATCAAAATCACATGTTAGGCTAAGGTAAATTTTTATTCGGGTGTTGAGTAAAGAACATAAAGTAAATATGCACCAATATCGCCAAAACATATACGATTCACACTTAATTCTAATCGCATCGGATATTTACCGATATTTTATGAGTACAAAATTTTACATCTATAAGAACATGACACAAGATGTATTCTGGCTTATTATGAATACAACATTTTACTTCACAAAGACCTTTGATTCTATTGTAACGTTTCATTCTTATGTTGTAAGAAGTTTTCTAATGCTGTAGACCTGCAGTCTTTTACAGTAGAATGAAGTTTATTTCTAAGGTAACGGCCAATTATAATGTCATCAGATGTGTTTAGATGTCTTAGGTACACAACATTTCACACATACATAACGTTTGATTGTCATGTAATTTTAGATTCTAGTTTTATAAGACGTGTTCTGATGTTAAATTTAACATTATCAATACGTTTGTTTTTAATGTGAAGTTTAAACATGTTGTATTTATATGTACTAGGGCGTTACTTTGAACTCTGAATACATTTAGAATACGACAACCCACATTCAAATTTAATGTTTGGAAGATGTCTGCTAATATTTTTTACATCACCATTTCTATTCGGGATCCCTTACAACATATGTGAAACGTCACGTATAGATTGGGAAGTCGGAGGTACATCCAAACTTGTCTGGGAATGCATTCTTTCATTGCAAAGGGTGTGCCAAGAGAACTCGGTAAATTTATTCTGAGGACACTGTGGACTTGAAAGGGCAGACGAGCTTGCTAAACAAGGTTCAAATGCACAGTTTATTGGCCCAGAACCATTCTGCGGTATATCATACTGTGCCATAAAATGGAATTAAAATCTTGTGAAGAGCAAAGGGTGATGACCAATTGGTTGGTCACCATAAAGTGTTTTCAAGCGAAAAGGTTTATAAATCCAAATGTTACAATTAGTAAAAAGCTTCTAGAGCTCAATAAGAGAGTTTTTTGTACCTATACTGGCCTAGTAACCGTACATTGCCCGAGTAGATATCATTTGAAAAACATTGGCCAGGTTCAGAATGAAATCTGTCGTTTCTGTAACAAGGAACGTGAAACCTCGGAACATCTGCTTTGCAGTTGTGATGTTTTGTACAAGAGCAGACTTAAATTTCTATAAAGTGGCTATATGCAACCTAAAGAAATTTGGATTGCAAATCCTGGACAGGTGGTGGGTTTTATAAACTCAATTTTGCCTGATCTAGCTTTAAGATGCGAATCAGAATAGTAAACAGGGGTAAACCACAAAAGTTCAACTCAGTGGACACAGTGGTTCTACGCACCAAAAAAAAAATAAACTCTTAGATCAGACAAACAAAGGAATTCGTAAATCGCTTGCACGTAGGAAAGATCACACATTCCCAAAACATCTTTATCTTTTACCTCGCGGAAGGTTTGTCTACCTCGGAACACTAGGGTATCCAATAGTCGTGCACTGGAGGCATCATTATCCGGGCAGTGCCAAACTGCGTGAGCGATCCCGAATAAAAATTTACATCAGGTTGATGTCTGATTTCAATGTCTACATCAACATGAAATTCAAATGTACATCTTACGTTGAACATTAGAATTCAGATCGTTTTCGCTGTATTTAGGCAAGGTAACATGATGTTAACATCAGACATTTTCAAACAATTTTTTTCTAATCCAATGTCCCTTTAACGTCATGATTTTGACATTCAAATAAAATGTTTTTATGATGTTTTAAGATATCAAAGCATATTGATGTTTTCAAATGTATTTGAATAAAACAGCACAGTCAAAGGATTTTTGATGTTTTCAGATGTATTAAAGGTTATGAATAAACATCGTACATATGTTTTCAAGTGTCGATTTTATCCAATAAAAGAGATGATGTATGATGCATTCAGATGTAGAAAAACGTGACAGTGTATCGTTTCCGGATGTTTTCAGTTGTAGATAATAACATTAAAACCAAATAATCTGAAAGCATCAAAATCACATGTTAGGCTAAGGTAAATTTTTATTCGGGTGTTGAGTAAAGTACATAAAGTAAATATGCACCAATATCGCCAAAACATATACGATTCACACTTAATTCTAATCGCATCGGATATTTACCGATATTTTATGAGTACAAAATTTTACATCTATAAGAACATGGATTTCAACGCAACGTGTGATTGTCATGACACAAGATGTATTCTGGCTTATTATGAATACGACATTTTACTTCACAAAGACCTTTGATTCTATTGTAACGTTTCATTCTTATGTTGTAAGAAGTTTTCTAATGCTGTAGACCTGCAGTCTTTTACAGTAGAATGAAGTTTATTTCTAAGGTAACGGCCAATTATAATATCATCAGATGTGTTTAGATGTCTTAGGTACACAACATTTCACACATATATAACGTTTGATTGTCATGTAATTTTAGATTCTAGTTTTATAAGACGTATTCTGATGTTAAATTTAACATCATCAATACGTTTGTTTTTAATGTGAAGTTAAAATATGTTGTATTTATATGTACTAGGGCGTTACTTTGAACTCTGAATACATTTAGAATACGACAACCCACATTCAAATTTAATGTTTGGAAGATGTCTGCTAATATTTTTTACATCACAATTTCTATTCGGGATGTCATCATAACCGGTTCCGCACCTACATAAATTTCTATCGGCGAGGTTAATTCTGTAGAGATGTGCGTCTAGCGAGTAGTGGTTGGACATACGTCTTGACACCACACGAATGAAACCGTGACTTACATCCAGACCTATAAACCACGATCATTTGGAATAATGGAATGTAACCACCGCCCAAGAGAATTACTTGACCAATCGTTTTGCCAACTTTGAAGAGAACTCTGACGTACTTAGCTTAGCTTAGCTTGACTGACTGCACGTATCAATGGTTGCTACTCCGTGATTGATCAGAATCAGTGAAATTGCACAATGAATCAACTGAATGGGGCTGGGAGTAACCGACCATTCTCACTGTACACTAGGCCATCCCTTAATTTAAAAAAAATTGCCAAGTCAAGAATTCCACCTCTTGAAATGTTCGTCTTGACTAGAAAACAAACATACTTAAATTTGAAGACCGTACGTTGACGTTAAGTGCTCCCCCAATGGACCTGAAGAAATGGTAGTACGGGTGACTATCCATGCGGTGGCAAGCACGCTACTGTAGTGTATGGTCTTGCAGATCGACCTAGCTTAGTGTCGTCAGGTTGATAACATTTTATGTTCGTTTTTTTTTATTATCAATTTTGTTTGGGACACATTATCATAAGTACACCAGTTTTTAGGTACAACACAATAAGGTCATCATATGTACAAAACAATTCAAAAAGTAAGCGTAAGGAAGCCAATTAAGTGTTTTTATACAACAAAGTTAGCATTAGCATTAGCATTAGCATTAGCAATGACGTTTGCACACCTCGTGGATGGAGCTACGATCAGGAATAATTCATTGAAGACATTGCATGTCACCATGAAACGAAACCAGTTACTGATACGTTTCTTCACGCAATAATCTCCACGAAGACACTCCTAAATCGCTCACCTGGCCACGTCCATGCAACCGTTGGAGATAGGAAGGATTTGGTATCCACCTTAAGAAGACACGGGGAACCCACGTAGCCTTCAGTGGATATCAAAGGAAAATGGAAATGAATAGTAGGAGAGAATAGTTAAACAGAATGTCCTGTTTGGTGTACAGAACAATTTTTTTTTTAAATGGTCGTTGGGAGCATCTAGGCTAAGAAGGTTAAGTGATACTCCTTTTTTCTTCAAATGGTTGGGACCTAAGCATTAGCTATGGCCCTAGCCTTATATGGCTTATGGTTATAGCGCCATTACTCGCTCTCTGAAAAGAGAAGACTGTTTAAGAATATAAGTACGGGCGGTGAAAGATAACTTGTCAGAGGATTTGGGCTCCTAATTGCATCACTACACATAACATGACACCACAGAGGACGCCAGATAAAGAATATACGGCAGCGATGAAGTTGATTTCGAGCCGAATGTGCATAGGAAACAGAGAAAGAGATAGAATAACGGTAATGTCACGGTGCTCACTAGCAGATTCAGTCGTATTAAAAAACTTAAAAAATATATTTTTCAATTGTTGAGTGTGGATGGTGAATTAGCATTGATTGCATAACGTAGAGACTTCACAATATGCTCGGAATTCTTATTCCACTGTTAGGGAAGGTCCATTAATTATGTCACGCAGCAGGGGGGGCGGGAAGTGGTTTTATACAACAAAGTTAGCCAAAAAAGTTGAATTTGAAGTTGAATAAAAACACTTACACTTACTTTTTGAATCGTTTTGTACATATGATGACCTTATTGTGTTGTACCTAAAAACTGATGTACTTATGCTAATGTGTCCCAAACAAAATTGATAATAAAAAAAAAACGAACATAAAATGTTATCAACCTGACGACACTAAGCTAGGTCGACCTGCAAGACCATACACTACAGTAGCGTGCTTGCCACCGCGTGGGGTAGGAAAGTTAGTGTGAACTTTGCTGATTAGGGACCGTGTTTACCTCTGCATCCCCACAAAGGTCACAGGAAGGAGGTTTTTTTTATGTTAGTAGGGTAGGGCTCGATGGATCACGATTCACCTTGATAAGTGATGTGATCATATATATATATTATGCATTATAAAATTAAATGAACATTCACACATACATACAAATGTATACATACACAAACATACACATACATATACATACTAGTTTACTACAAAACATCGTACCCGGACTCGCGCCACCGAACAATAAAAAAACTGCATCTATTGTGCAAACATTGCACCAAAAACCTTGAAAAGTATACAGAGCTTTTTTTTTTAACATTACAAAACATATACGTAAAAAATGCAATTGACATTCACTGGATTGTTACTGAAATTTGAAGAGAACTCTGACGTACTAATGAAAAAGTTCATCATGTGAAATACTTCTTTCAAAAATCTCGTCTTCTTGTGCGCCCACCTTTGCTAGAGAGACCGCCTTCTCGTTGCCTGGAATTGAGCAATGTGATTCGACCCATACAAAGGTAATCTTAAATGATCTTTAGACCAACGCATACATCAGCTCCCTTATTTTTGAAAGCCAGTAAAATGAGTGCCTTAATAGAAATGAGACTGAGAAGATGATGGTCCAAAGGCATCGTCTGTAAATTGTCTTAACGTGCATCTATTTTCCAAGCAGTGATCAATATCAATAACATAAAAATTATCATGTAAGGGACTTCAACATGAGCCTTGGCGTAAGACCACGTAGCTAGTTCTGGAAGTTGTCAGTTGGCCTAGATTGAAGGTCATTTGTTTTTCTGACAGTAAATTACACAAAAAATATTTAAAATTCCTGGTAAACCACTCCTGTGCAGACGGTAAAAAATGGAATCAGACGCTGGTTTCCCATGCTTTTGAATAGCTATTACTTTAACCTGTCTCCATGCGGGTGGTACTATACTCTTGTAATCCATGAAAACTGTGAGCATCGCCTTCTCTTTCGACTGATGGCCTACCACTTATCTCATCATCGTTCACGAACTCCACTTCTGATACTTTCGTGCCACTGATAAACGAATGTTTTCTTCAAAGTAGCGTTATCGAAAGACTTTTCTAACATTTGCAATGTTGTTGCACTATTGAAACCGTTTTTTACGTAAATTTTAATACAGCACATAATCGGATACAGACACACACAATTGCAGATGTACTAAAATGTCAAGCTATCAAGCTCAAAATTTGAAAGAATTTGAATGCAGATAAAAAGAAAACTCAAATTAGGTGATTAAGAGGTTGGTAAATGACTGGACAATGCGTACCATAGGTACTTCGCATACCTGCAGGTATAAAAGAGATCCTACTGCGATTCTTAGCCTTTTCTCCAGTAACTCCTATCCCTAACCCTCCGTGGTGCCGACTGGGGTATCAGTAACCATAGGAAAGATCGAGTAACCAACCCCGGCGGGACCTTGGTCATATGCTGAAAGGGAGGGGGCTGCCCTCTTCAAAGGGTGCAGTCTATCTGAGCATCTGTTCTCCATGTCAGGGGTGGCTCAAAACAGCGTCTGTTCTCCATATTAGGAGTGGCTGAACTTCGTCCTCGTGTCAGCGTGGGGCTTTAAACAGCACTGTTCACGATGGTCCTCCGGCGACTCAGGGGGTTGAGGAAGGCCCAACAAGCCGCCCTTAAAAAAATCAATGTTAAAAAATAATATAGAAGTTATTACAGACCGGAATAATCGGCAAAGACCTAGGCGTCGAAATAAGGACTACGATTGGAAACTCAGAACATGGAACTGCAAATCGCTCTGCTTCCCTGGCTGCGATAGGATTATCAACGACAAACTTCAACCTCGTAACACTGCAGGAGGTTTGCTGGACAGGATAGACGGCATAGAAATGCGGGCATCGAGCGGCTACTTGTTACTAGAGCTGTGTTACCACAAACGAGCTGGGCACCAGGTTTGTAGTGCTGATCAAAATGCATCAACGTGGGATTGGATGGTTTCTGATCAATGCGAGAATGTGCAAGCTGAGGATCAAGGGTCGATTCTTCAACTACAGCATTATCAACGTACACTGCTGACACGAAGGGCGACCCGATGACAAAAAAGAAGCGTATGCTAGAGCAAGTGTATGATGGCTGCCCACAGCGGGACGTAAAAGTTGTCATTGGCGATATGAACGCTCAGGTAGGACGGGAGGCTATGTACAGACCGGTAATAGAGCATAATAGCATGCATACCGTATCGAACGAGAACGGCAAACGATGCGTGAATTTAGCGAAATTCCTACTTCCCCCGTAAAGACATCCACAAAGCTCCTTGGAGACCATCTGACCAACGAACAGAGAATCAAATCGACCATGTTCTAATCGACGGGAAATTCTTCTCCGATATCATCACCGTTCGCACTTACTGCAGCGCGAATATAGACTCGAACCACGACCTAGCTGTAGTATGTATGCGCTCAAAACTCTCGAACTTCCTCAAACCTTGGGCAATCGAAGATCACGTGCTCCAGAGTTTCTTCTACGTGTCCACACACTGGACAGACGGGTGACGTTGCGTGTCCAAACCGATGCAGATACTTTCTGAAGCATCCATGACCAGACAGGAACTGTGTCAAGTGAAAGTTAATTTCGCCATGTTTCCTGTTTGTCCAAGACGACAGAACCGGTATAAGCCTGTGTGTCCACCTACCGTTTCTTGCCGTGTTCCACTCCTGCTGCCATTTCGCCATCGATGCCGCTCGCACGATCTTCCGAACACCTTTCTTTCCTCGTGTAGCACTCACTGTCCTCGACCAGGATAATGTCGATAGGAATCATTCCGGCGATAACACATACTGCTTCCAAAGAGATGGTCCTGTAAGCGCTCGGAACTCACATGGCCATGAGACGATGCGTTCTGTTTAGTTTAACACGATTCTTTTTGCTTTCCAACGCTGAAATCCAGGCTGGCCCACCTACCTCAGTATTGAAGAGGAAACGCTAGCTAGTAGACGCCGCTTACTACTGGTAGGTCCGTAGCTATTCGGCATGATTCTGGCTATCGCGTTATTAGCTTTTGCCACTTTTTCGCAGGCATAATCGACGTGGCTGTTGAAGTTCAGCCGGTCGTCGATCATCACTCCCAAGAACTCCAGTGCTCGCTTCGAGGCTATGACATGCCCTCCCACGACGATTTCCGCCCGTTTCACCGCTTTGCAATTGCTGACCACTAGCAGCTCTGTTCTGTGGTGTGCTATCTGCAGTTTACCTTCACGCATCCAGTTCTCAACCGCGTCAATCGCTTCGGTCGCCAACATCTCCACTTCCTCTAGCGTCTCACCTGAGACTGTCAGGGCAATATCGTCTGCAAAACCAACTATCTTGACTCCCGTTGGCAACTTCAGTGTTAGCACACCATTGTACATTGCGTTCCAAAGCGTCGGTCCAAGGATGGAACTTTGTGGCACTCCCGCCCATTTCTGTATCGTACAGCAAAACCCGGTTCTGGAAGTAGCTACTTAAAATCTTGCACAGATAGTCAGGAACCCTGATTCTGTGTAGCACTTCGGCGATGGTTTCCCAGCTAGCGTTATTAAAGGCATTATTGACGTCTATCGTTATCACCACACAATGACGATTACCTCTCCTCTACTGCTTAAATGCCTTATACGCACTGTCGACGACAATCCGAATTGCATCCACCGTTGACATTCCTTTCCGGAACCCGAATTGGTTTGTTGACAAGCCATGCTCGCTCTCCGTGCACTTCATCAACCTGTTTAGGATGATCTTTTCCAACAGCTTGCCAAGTACATCCAACAAACATATGGGTCGATACGATACTGGATCTTTCCTGGCTTTGGCAGTAGCACCAGCTTCTGAATCGTCCACCTGTCTGGAAATCTCCCCTCTTCTAGGCAATTCTGCAACACACTCCTAAAAATGACGGGATACCTCTGTAGTGCCGCTTCAATGCCACGTTGGGAATTCCATCCGGACCCGGAGCTTTGTTCACCTTCAGCCCTTTTGCCACTGACAAGAGCTCATTGTTGGAGACTCGTGTACCACCAGTTGCTCCTGCCATTTCATTGCCGTACGGTGTCGGTGGCCATGCCGTAGGGTCGTGCTGCGGGAATATTTATTAATTTATTTATTCATTCGTCAATCACAAGTAGACTACATAATATCATTTACATTTTAGCTTACATTCTATGATTTCGCAGATTTTGGAAATATTTTTTTAATATTGTCTTAGGCATATTTAGATCAATCATTTCACAATGCTGATTGTACGCGGCTTTTATCTGATTTAGCGGTCCAAATTTGGCATAGTTTGTACGATGACGGTCCAACACGAATAAATTTCTGTTGCGTAATTGTCGAGTAGGAGCATAAAAATTTAATTTTGATAATATATCACTTGAGTCAATACGTTGCGAAATGATGTCATTTACGAATGAAACCATAGCATATTCCCGACGATCTTTCAAGGTTTGAATGTTGATAAGCATGCAACGTGCTCCATATGATGGAAGAGGGAACACCGTCCATCCTAACTTACGTAGGGCATATAATAAAAACTGCTTTTGGACTGACTCTATTCGTTCTTGATGTTTTTTCATATAAGGTGACCAAACAACGCTACAATATTCTAATATAGACCTTACATATGCAATATAAAGTGTTTTAATTGTATAAGGATCTTGAAAATGATAGCTGAAACGTTTTATAAAATTTAACATATTACTTGCTTTATGAACTATTGTGTTGTAGTGATCCACAAATGTTAATTTAGAGTCTAAAATAATTCCTAAATCTCTTATTCGATCACATTTTTCAACATGTTGATTACCTAATACAATTGCAACACTAGGTGTACTATGTTTTCTGCTGTAAGTTATGTGATTACATTTTTTAACATTTAGTTTTAATAGACTTTTACAACACCACTTATGAAAAACTTGTATTTCATTCTGAAAAACATACATATCATTACTGACTTCTAAGAATAGCTTCATGTCATCGGCATAGATAAGAACTTTGAGATTTTTTAAAATTAATGAAATATCGTTAACATATAAAATGAAAAGAAGAGGACCTAAATGAGAGCCTTGGGGAACTCCCGAGGTGACATGGATTGTATTTGAAGTTTTCTCATTGAATCGTACTATTTGCTGGCGGTCAGTTAAGTACGACTCAATCCATTTGAGGAGTCTCATATCAATTCCAATTTTTTCAAGCTTGAAAATCAACATAGGAATATCAATTCTATCAAACGCTTTGCTGAAGTCGGTGTAAAGAGCTTCTACGTGATTACCACTGTCCATTGCAGTTACTGAATAATTTACAAATTCTAATAGGTTTGTAGTAGTTGAACGGCCTTTGAAAAAACCGTGCTGTGCAGTCGTCACTATATGCTTCATTTGACTAAACATATTTTTGTTAATAATTGATTCGAAAAGTTTAGGAATACACGAGATAATGGCAATCCCACGGTAATTTCTGATATCTGATTTTTTACCTGATTTGTAGATGGGTACTAAAAAAGACTTTTTCCATTCATTTGGAAATTTTCCCGATTCAAGTGACATATTGAACAGCCAGAATAAGGGGGATGTGAGTTCAGTTGCTAAATTTTTCATAAATACTGGTGGGATTCCATCTGGTCCTGAACCTTTACTTGCGTCTAAATCTTTTAAACCTTTCAAAATATCTTGCACATTAATTTGACTGATACCTACATTACTTGAAAAATCAGGAAAGTATGAAAAGTATTCAAAGTCACGGTCTTTGTCAGAAAATTTACAATATGTTTCTTGGAAAAATGTTGCAAAGAGGTTACAGATATCCTCTGAATTATCTCCTTCTTTTTCGTCCAAAGTCATTTTTGAGGGAAAGCTACACGATTTTAACTTGGTCTTGACGTAAGTGAAGAAGTTTTTTGGACATGACTTAATTTCTTTTTCAGTTTTTATGTTATACTCAGTTTGTGCAGAAGAAATAGCTAAATTAAGTTGGTCACAAATATTCAAATATTTTTCCAAATTAATTTGATTATTTTGTTTTCTGTAGATTTTGTGAGCCTTCTGCTTCCGATTTTTTAAATTAATTATATGCTTGTTGAACCAAATTGGATTTTTAGAGCAATAATTTCGTCGTCTCCTCGTGAGTGGAACTTCCTCTTGAATTATTTCCATCAATAATTTATAAAAGACCTCTACTGCACTTTCAAGATTTTCTTGATCCTTTAAAATGGATTGCCAATTCGCTCTACTCAGTTTGAACTTAATGTTGTCATAATTAGCTTTCTTGTAATCAAATATATCCTCGTAATCACAGTCGTTGGAGTTGTGGTTCTTACGCACAAACACAGAATACTCGATTGCTGTGTGAAAAGCTTCATTTTTCCATAAAGGAGAGAGAGATTCACTAACGCAGAAATCTTCATGTGTGTTTGTTAATAAAAAATCTAAGTAACAGTTTTGTAAATTTTTGACATGATTTATTTGGTTTAGTCCTAAAAATGCCATTTTCTCAAAAATAAATTGCAAAGTTTCATTGTCCCCAACGACTGGAAGTAGAATACTCTCATTTTCGAAATCGGGAATAAAATCTGCATTGCGTTGATTGAAATCACCATAGATATGAACTTTAAATTCGGGGGGAAAGGTTGATACGATTTCTTCTGCTGCTTGAAAGAAGATTTCATACGTTCATACGAAGAGACCATCCACGATCGTCTTCAGCTTGTCCGGGCATTCTTCAACCGGCGTCGCTTGGCCCTTAAACTTTGCCATCACTACTCGGTAAGCGTTGCCCCAGGGGTTTGCATCGACATCTCGGCACAGTTCTTCGAAACAGCTGGACTTGCTTCTCCGTACTTCTCGTTTTAATGCGGTTCTGGCCGCCCGGAATGCCACCCTACGCACTTCTCTATCCGCTTCCGTTTTTGCTCGCTGAACTCACCTTCTGTCTTTGAGAGAATTAGCACGAAGGTTACTGAGTGCCTCGTTTCACCAGTATACTGGGCACCGTTCGTTTCTTGGCTTCAACTTCCTCGGTATGGTGGTATCGCATGCCCCAGTCAGCCATGCTGTCAGCTCTTCCGCGTCCGAGGGGCGCTTTCTACACGCAGTGCTTTTGTAAAGAGGTCGCTATCGAACTCCTTTGTCCTCCAGTTTCGTTCGTTCGTATTCATCCGTCGTACTGATCGTTCCCTTTGCCGATTGTGTACCTGATCGCCTGATGATCGCTATTTGTGTACTCCTCGCTATATATGTATACATACAATAATACATGTTTCTCATCAGCGATGGACTACAAAAAGTAACGTCGATAATGGGCTCACCACCATCTCTGCGAAAAGTGCTGACGGTACCTTCATTGACCAGCTGAACCTCCAACTTTACTAGCGCTTCTAGAACGCTGAACCCACGGACGTTGGTACATGTGCTACCCCACTCTTCTGCCCAAGCATTAAAGTCTCCTGCGATGATTACAGATCTCCACCCGATCAGATGTACGGTGAGTTCATCCAACATCTGGTGGTATTGTTCCGCCGTCCATCGAAGTGGTGCGTAGCAACTGCATATAAAGACTCCGTTGATTTTGGCAATCACGAAACCTTCATGCGTGCTCGAAACCACTTCTTGGATAGGATATCTACCCATAACATGTATGTCAGCCGTTCCTGCTTTATCTACCACCCACTTGCCGCTATCCGAGGGTGCTCGATACGGCTCTGCAATAGTTGCAACGTCGCACATGGTTGCCGTAGTTGACTGCCGCAACAGTAGCTGCGCGATGTCGCAATGGTTCAGATTGATCTGGATTATCTCAAGTCAAGTCAAGTCACGATCGTTGTTGGCTCGCCCGCACTTTTTGATACACCGGGCATTAGTAGCTTTCCGTGATGTGGTCGTTGTCATCCCCGTTTGTACAGAGCATGCACCTAGGTCGCTTCTTGCAGTCGCTAGCGATATGACCCTTCTCCCCGCACCTTCGGCATCGATCCGATCTGTTAGGACCCTCGCAGTTTCTCGACAAGTGTGTGTGTGTGTGTGTGTGTGTGTGTGTGTGTGTGTGTGTGTGTGTGTGTGTGTGTGTGTGTGTGTGTGTGTGTGTTTGTGTCCACGTCACATCGGTTTCACTGCCGTTTGTGAACCGATTTCAGTTCCGTTGGCGGCAAATGAAAGCTACAACATTCGCATAGATTGATATTGATTTCACGAAATTTAAATGAATAAGAATACATTTATACATTAGGGATATGGTGGGGTTAAAGCAAATTGGATGATGTTAGTGGGAATGCCAACTCTCCGTTGCAAACAGTTTGTGATTAAATGGCGGGCTCTTCTCCACAATAATTGGTACTACCTTTTGTTAGATAGCTTGCATTTGTTTGCCAATTATTTAATCTTGTTGTTAGAATGAGTGTCATACACACGGGAGAAGTTACCTATCGATTTACCCGTCCCGTTTTCGGTCATAGAATGACATGATGAGGACAATCGGAATACAACACATGTACAAACATGTACAACACTTTATATAGTTTCCACTGATATAGACATTTTTAATATCCGTCATGTTTACAAAAGAAAATCGCCGAAATAATCTTGAGAAAATTCATTAAAAAAAATTCAAAAAAATTATTTTTATTTTTCGAACTATGATTTGAAAAAGTAAAAACTTGCGAACCATTCGCGGAAGTATTTGGTCATAAATGCTCTTGAACTCTTTTTCTTAGAACATGAATACTTCGAAGGGATTGTCATAGCAAGTATGAGTAGGACATGTTTTGTTTATTCTAGATTTTATTTACTTTATTTTCCTGCTGAAGTTAATGGTGACTTCAATATATAAATTACATTTTAAAAATATCACAATATAATAAAAATTCAGTATCTTATTGTTATAGTTTGTAGTTATACTTTATAAGCTATTTGCTGATGGTGATATATTACAATTCATTACTTGTTCAATAATGCGCATGTCACTAATAGATCATTTTCTGTTACTCTTTTTAATGCTAGCTAGCCATTATGTTTATCAGTTCATTTACAGAGTTATAAACTATTAGACGAAATGGCGACCCTGGTTCGAAGTTATTTGCGTGTGTGGCATCTACCTTTTCTGGCCACATGTGCCTGTAGAAAGATGGGATGGAAACGAACATCGTTAACGATACTTACGAATCGTTACTACTGCTACGCGAAAACAGTGGATCATCACGATCCATTGGTGGCGGTGAAGTTAATACCTCTACATTTTTTGCTGGACCCTGAGTCAAATATCCAGCAGTGGTATTCGGGGCTCCTGTAGGGAATACATAAATCAATAAACCAACATTTTGAGATACACTTGAATCTAACCTGTCAGATAACCTCTAATGTTGGTATCTGTAATGAAAAGATCGTGCTTCTGATCACGATATTCTGCCCAGACAGGATTTTGGTTCAGTATATGGGCCACTCGATCACCGTAAGTCAAGTTCGATGTCATGGCCTTCAATGCGGCTACTATCTGTGCCTTCACCATTGCCGGGTTTGTGGCGGATTCGATACGGCTTTCAAGTAAACCCAAAAGATACGGAATCAACTGACATTCCAACGATTGCCGTATGAGAGAATCCTGAAATTTAATATCCTTTGATTGAACAATTTTCTATGATTTTTTAACTATTTTCTAAACTTACATGTTGACATTTGAAGAGTCTACTGAGCGTTTCACATGCTGTTGCCACTAGTTCCCGGTGGCTTTCCATGCATGATTTCAACGCAGGAATACAATCGGTTTGGGAAATTGCACTCACGCAAATCTACACATACGAAAAAAGTAAATATTAAATTCGATATTGTATATCGAATAAATTATGTGGCAATGCTTACATCTGAGAGTGATAATTGGTGCAGTACAGTGAGCGCGCTCTTCGGTTGTACCGATAATTGACGGAAAAATTTCGGTATGTGACCTAATACTGGAACAGAATCTGCTAGATTCGGTTGAGCGTTCAGTAGTAAGACAAGGGCAGTCGTTGAAATATCTAGGATACTCTTATCCACACCATTTCGGCTGATATTGTCTACGATGAAATCCAACAAATCGGCGAGGAACTGCTTTGGCTTGCGAAGTGTCCAACCTGGATTCGAATTATATAATCTCAGATAGACTCCAGAAACAACTAATTCGCTGGAGCAGATATCCGGCAGCACTTCAGGATCACGCCATGGCGTTTTCGAATTCTGCTTTTGCTGAACGAAAAAGCTGTCTGCCATGTCATGCACAGCATCTGAAACACTGCTCCGTATCCGGTCGTTCCAAATCAATTCCGGGTGCTCGTGGGTTGATTCATACATTTGAACAGCCACCGATGGTGAATCGATCATCGCGTCAAGAAATACTGATGGTAAATATTTACACATCGTAATACGAATCTAAACAGACAAAAAAAAACTGTTTCCGTACATGTATTAAAATCGGTGAATCATAATCCTTACCTTTGGCCCACTGAGTTTATCGGCGTTCATCTTCGAAAGAAGCTCGGCACAACTTTCTCGAATCTGCGGATTGTTGGAGTTACAAAATAGATCTAACAAATAAATCACAGCTCCTTTCAAATGACCTTCCTTGACCATCCTGGGAACGTTAAGAAGTCCTGAAAGCGTGTCCAGCACTTTAAGTTGCAGATCGCGTAAATCCTTATCCTTCAAGGCAACCAAGTACAACCCGAGTATCTCACAAGCTGAAATTTCCGTAACGCATTCTTTGTTCCGCGACACTAGACAAACTATTTCCAGTGCCAGAGATTTGAGTATTTTATCACGATCGCACAAACTAGACGAGAGGAATCCGAAGAGCATTTCAAAGTGCCCAATGCATTGGATTTCGACGTTGGTGTTTGATTTTATGACGGCAATCAGGGCTTTCATGGCCATGACAATGTGATTGATTGCATTGGGATTTGTTGTAAAGTCGTACGATTTCGATGCATCATCCGAAGGAATTGAACCCGTACTTGTCAGATGATTTCGTTGTCTTGCACGGCTGTATTCAGTCAGGACGGCGGTGATGTCCGGTTGTTTGTGTTGTGGTCCACCTGTATTATTATTGTTGATGATATTACTGTTCACTGGATTGCTCTTGGTGGGAACTAATGGTTTCCATGTTTTAGTGGGAATGAGAATACCTTGACTATTGACGGTGTTGCCACCTGGTGGAGGTGGTAAGGGTTTGACGTTTTTGGCGGTAAGATGGTTGTATGCCTGTTTGAGGAATTCCAACAGATCGATCACGAATGTTTTCGGATTGGTGATTGGGAACGTGGGCATTTCATTGTAAATACGAATGAATATGCCACCAATCTTCAACTCGTCCCTGAAATACGAAAAAAATTAATGTTAAATGCTGAGAATACCCGAGACTACGTCTTTCTTACCTGTGAGCATCGAACGAAAATGCTTTCACTATGTCGTGAATGTCTGCGATTTCTTCGTACTGTTCTTTGGATGCATTGGTACGCTGAAATTCGAGAAAATCTAACAGCTGGGCTCGCGTGCCATTGTCCCAGATGAGATATGGATTTCTAGTGTTTGAAGTGAGCAGCTTTAAGACATCGGTTTCTTTGTCAGAAACCATTTTATTTGCAACAAAAGCTGTCAACAGTTGATCAAGCATTTTCTTGACCACAATATTGGCAGGATCGGCGGGAGATATTTTGTATTTCTTATTATGCAATCCCTTCTCACATTCAGAAAGCTCAGCCGTTTCTGACGGTTGAGATTCAGACTTCTCTTGCAAAGTGCGATCGATGATGGCAGCCGTTTGAATCAAACTGGAATTGTTCTGTATGAGATTGGATGCATTTTGTGAATAGGTTTGCGACTGGGTCAGAGAATTGCTTCTTATAGCTGCTGGTTGCTGTGGAGAATCACTTCGTGATGTGGGATTTGATTTAGGGATTGACTTAACACCCGACTGTTTAGAATCATCCAAAAGTGTCATTTGGTAGCCTGCCAAGGCGACACAAGCCAGGAGAGATAGTTTCGCTAGATTGTTCGAAACTTGTTGATTGTTTGATTGCTCATCTGTTGAAACGCCACTTTCATCCAACGTAAAATCATAGTCAAACATGAAAATCATCAGAGACCACAAAACGCCATTACGCACGAGATTACACTGCAAGTCGTAGTTGTTGGCCGCTAGGCTTGTGACTAAACTAACCGAGAGTGAATGTTTGAAATAGACCACTCTACAGACATCCACGATCAACTGAGGCAGCTCGAGAATCTTCTTCCTGCAATTTTCGAAACGGCAGGCCACCTCGAAACAACGCGTTATATTCGAAATAACTTCATAATGCAATGAATCTCGTTGCGAGTCTACACCCATAATCGATACACATCTAGAATATGCTTCCAGCAGTGCCTCTATGCCATCCTCGCGACGAAGTTCTTCTGCATTCAATGCAGAACAGTGAACGGTGTGATAACATAGTTCCGATGCGGCGCTAAGCAGAGGAACCGTCTTGGAGAACAATTGTTCATCTTTAGTTTCCAGCCAAATGGTTTTAATAAGCTGCGGGTAGCCGGCATATTTGTAAGGTCGCAGAACGTCAGCATACCGATCGAACAGAATACTTTGTGTACGAAGGATAAGAACGATATTGCAGGGATTAGGGCCGTCTGTATTACCCCGTCGTGAGCACAGGAACTCATAGGCTCGATTGACGCGTTCAAAAATTTCCTGTAACGTAAGAACAGATCCATTAAAAGGCATAAGATTATATGATGTTTTCAACTATTTTTGTATGCTTAATCGAGATTTCGAAACAAACTTACCCTTCCTTTCGGATTCTTATCCGGATGGTACATTTGAGCTAGTCTGTAGTAGCTCTTGCGGATAACGGATTCGTCTGGTTGAGGGAACTTGGCCAAATCTATACCGAGATCCTCGTAGGCTTGTGTGACTGTCATTTGAGAAGGTTTCTTTTCGACTTCCTTGCGCCATGCATCCAACGTATGCTTTAATAATTGAACCTATGCAAAAAAAAAACGAACACTTGAGTTTAAATAAGAAATCATCTTTACTCCAGACAATCGTACCGGATCAGGAATAGGCCAGTTGGAAAATTTCCTGATGTCACAAAGATGACGCAGATAGAATATGTGACAGAACAACTCATTCTGCAGCTGAGGATAACTGATGACAGGAATCGCAAGGTATGGGTATCGAGCCATGGTGTGTCCTTTCAGTTTTGGCGTAAAATCGGCAATGTGGGCGGAAATTTTTTCGATTAAGATTCGTCGCATCTCTGAGCTCCAGATAACTTCCGGTGTGTCAAATTCTCCGAGGAACGTTTCAGCAAACTTTTCGGCACTATGATTTTCCAGGTAGCAAACCATCGCCTCCGGTAACAGCTGACCCAAAATACTGCGATGCATAATACCCGACTGAGAGCTGGTCTCCTCGCTACGGAAGGCTTGCTTCATGTGAGTCATTTTGAGGAACTTTGCAATTGGAAGTATATTGCTACCCGTGTACATGAGCATAAAGTAGAATACCCCTGTAAGATAAACCTTAGACATTTCTGGATTATCTTCCATGATCTGACACAGAAGTGTAGCAACACGCTCTAGCAAACCAGGATCGTGAGTCAGGCACACCTGCACAATATGTGGCAGGCAAATAAACTCCGACAGCTTTCGAGAAAGTCGCGGCCCGGGAATGAGAACTGCTTCGCCATTTCGTGCTCTGCTTGGAAAGAAACTCGTGCATTTGATCAGTATGTCGAGCACATGTTGTGCCAGTTCTGTTTCGTTATAAAGTGGTGCGCCTTTGGCCATCAAACACCATTTAAGTTGAGGAATTTGCTGCAATGAGCGCCATCCGTCCATCCCAACGGCCCAACAACGTGTTCTGGGTGTTAATACACCTTTGTTCCAAAGCTCTTTCAGTTCAGAGAATGTAACCGGACCGCATCGTTCAGGCTTTTCATTCTCACGCTCTACGTTGTAGTACCAATCCTTTTCTTCGTGCAATTTCATATTGGGACCAGCTTCTATGACATTCGTCTTTGTGTTGGGCATTGCTCGGCCTGTGTGCAAATGTGCTAGCGTCACCAGATCTACTAAACAATTGACATGATCTACCAGTGGACGGCAATTAGATTTGTGGAGAACTAGATTTTTTATCAATCCAATCAATGCATCCCGTAAAGCAGGTGATAAACACTGTAAAAACAAAGAAAGTTCATCTAGTTTGAGTATGTTTATCAAATTCATTCAGATTCTCTTCAAATGACTGAAACAAGAAAACCTTGGATGCTTAAAACTAACTTCCCCCAACTTACCCGATCCAGCATTTGAAGAATATATGGCATATCGCTAAAATAGCCTATTTCTTCGTAATACCGTTTATATACTTTTGCTAAAGCTTGCAGCGACGTTACTGTAAGTTGGTCATCGTTCAGCCTATTACGACACAATACCCTTCGATAGAGAGCGTTGAATAACTCGATTCTATAAAAATAGAAATAAGAATTCACTCGTGCCAAATAGATATCAGGAAAATCTTCGAAACTCACGGATTTTTAACCAAATTCTGCGGCCAATCATCCCTTTCCAGCAATAATCGGATGTAATAGTCTCCAATTTTAATCTCATCAGCCAAGCATTGATAGTGTACCTCAAATTCTTCGTAGTTCCATGCAACCAACATATTACCGGCAAGATCCTTGTCTGCGTTGAACTGCCGAATCTCGTTCTCTAGCGAAGCACGAAGTTCTTCTCGCGTCTTGTGATTCCAAATCAAGTTGGGTATTGCGTGATTTTTGTTGAACTGATAGAAAAACAATTGCAAATTGATGACATCGTCGCCAGTCTTCTTTTTCTGCCGTCGGTTACGCAGTACAATCGGGCGATTTTTCATGGTCTGTTGAACTTTTTCCTGACGATCCATCAGATTCAGGCCCCAATGTTTTATCCCTTCTAGATGCTTCTCTATCAAGTAGTTCAGGCGTTTGTTTCTATTGGAATGTTGTACCGCCAGTTTAAGATTATCGCGAAAGTTTAGCTTATCTTCCTCGGTGTCTTCCTTTGGAACGGGGTCTTCGCTTTCTAGGAACGAAAGTAATCCGGCAGGCTACAATGAAAAAAAAACAAATGTCGTTTAGACTATGTTCAATGGCTGAAAAAAGCTAGCAGAAAACTTACGAAAATCCTCTGGAGCAAACTCATTGCCTCCTTATGGTCCGTTATCCATAGTCCCACTAGATGTCTCGAAAGTTGCCTGTGGGTTGCCATTGTGGAATCATGAGCTGGAGTATATAATGCTACCAGCATGTGATGACAGAGCGCTGCTTCGTCCAAAGCAAGTGTTTGCATTTGATTCGAAATAACGGTATCTCCCTCTTCGATTAATGCTCTCATGACCAACCCACTGCCCTTGACAATAGCTAACGATGGATGTTGAAACAACTTGTAGAGCGTACGGCCGCGAGTTGCCACCATTTCAAGTAACATGTCAAATTGTTTACCATCAGTAGTTTCGCTGTACGGTACACAAAGTGCGAATGTTAGAAAATCTAACATGGCAGATAAGACGAGCGCTCCAGATCCCAAATTTACATGTTTCGTCCACATATCGAGCAATTGCTCCAAGAAACTTTTCGAGTGCAGCAAAGATGATTTGTTCAGTTGCTCTTGTTTGAGATCGTACTCCGTGTGCATAGGATGCATGAGAGAATTGATCATATCGATCGCTGCATAAGTCACAGCTAGATTGTTTCTTTTCAGAGCATGGACAACACGCAATCCAATTGATTCGCGAAAGCCCTGCTGATTGGTAAACGCTGCAAATCCCACTTTACTTGCCAATAACCTCCGCAAGACATGAAACGATGCTTCTAGTTCAACATTGTTTAACTGATTCATATCTTCCTTCGCCCCACCACCGATCAATGCCTGCAGTGCTCCCGTTATCATTCGCTCCTTATTCTCAGAAAATAAACTCTGCAAGCAAAAATGATAATCAATAAAAAGATTCAAAATTACCAATGATAATCTTTACATCCTGCGTAACACTGTAATTCAGCCCACTGTAAGGAATGTTAGCATTGAATCGTTCCAAAACGTCGAACCTTTTAACTGGGTATTGATAACAACCTATGATGTAACGTAGTAGATTTGCTTCCGTTTCTTCATCCACGGAAGCAGTCAAAGGGCCGACACGTTTTCCCCGAGGAGTCTTTGAGATGCGTACGTGAACATCCTGGTTGCCGCAGGACCGAACTGCGTCCAACAACGTAGCGAGCAGGGAATCACTAAACAAATGAAGCGATAATGAGTTACTATCGTGTTCAAACTAGAACAGAGAACAAAAAATGCCTTACCGATCATTGGTCAGGTATGACCTTGTTAAACCGTTTTTGTACTCGATTGAAAACTTTTGAATATTATCATCACAACGGATAAGTGCAAAAATTTCAATCAAGGGTCTCAGAGTGCAAACACTGTAAGTTTGAGGATCACGTTCCAGTATGGTGGTATCGGTTAAGCACAGTATTCTTCGCATCGGTTCCGAATGCCGTGGAGTTATCTTCTGAACTATGAACTCAGACAATGAAGTCTGATACTGATCTCCACTGAATGTGCCGAATCTCTCCCGTTCAAACTGATCCAATGTAAGCAGATTTTTCGAAACCTTAACATCGATGCCCAGGTACTGTTGGGCATTGTTAACCATCATCTGCACAACATCGTGATGATTGGCCACCCGAAACAGGTGGAGCCTTTTGTTGCCACCATAAGCAATGACGATTCCATCTTTGTAATCCTGAATACCAACGATATTATCGATGTCTTTGTAGTTGTAGCTAGCCAACACCGTATTTGTGGTCGGGTCTAGTTGATCCAATGAGCTGGGGGTCACCTCCAATACAGCCGGCAGAGTGGTGCCCGACCAATGGTGTTTGAAGGCGTCAAATTTCTGAAATACAGAGAAAATAAGAACTATGAATCACTGGAAGTAGCCGTTTTCTAGGGGCATGCAGCCAAACAACTTAGAATAAATAATGAATATGTGTAGCTAGAAATAACAAAAACTTTTTTTAAATTTTACTTTCTCATCAGCCAATATTGTGCAATTATCAATATTGTGCAATTATCTACTGAATGAGTAACGGACTCAACTTGACCCTCTCCGATTGGATGAAACTTTGCACATGGTTTCGGTATAAAAAATCGAAAATTTTCTCGAATCCCTGAGCATAGCGTATGATTGTACTTGACACACCATCATACTAATGCAAAACTGGTACTTGGCATCGAAAGCTCTCAATAAATAACTGTGGAAGTGAATTTAGAACACTAAGTTGAGAGCATGCAATAAGCTAATTGCGAAAGTAATAAGCATGAAATGCCTAAGAAGAAGAATAATAATAAGACGCGTTAGTTTTACGGACACATATGCAATGTTTGAGGTTGCACGAAGAACAACTATTTTTTAAACAAACCATGGTTCTTCTTCTTTCGTGAAGACGATTTAGTGTTAGCTTCTTCCTGTTCCTTTGCAATTTTAGCAGACACTTTTTGTTAACTGATTCCTGTTGACATGAATTCGGCGAACTGTATCAACGCACGATCGTGATTATCCATCTCCTTCGGTTCGCTAATTTCAGAGCCCACCAGCATCACTGCTTCCTTCGTTTTTTCTTCCAGCACCTTCCAGCGTTTCCAATTGCACCTTATCTTCCGCTTCTAAACCGGCGGTGGCCTTGCCTCCAGTTACTGCACATCCGTAAGCTCTGCTACTTTACTTGACTCCGAGCATTCTACTTGGAACAAGGAGCCAACAACCGTTTAGGTCAATTCCTTTCATTAAGCGGAATGCAGCGGCTGCAAAGGGTTTTTCCGTAGAGTTAATATACACTCTAACAAAATTTTCTACAAACTAACAAGCTGCAAACAAAGTCATAACATTTTGCAGTATCTTTGTCGACTCAAAAGCCACCTAACGTTTGCATTAAAAAAAATGGACAAAAACTGCCGATTTTTCGTGGGTTTACCTTAGCCCGCACTGACGAAACTACCCAAGCAGCATCAAGCATAGTAACCCATGAGTCAGCAGACATGATTTGACAGCTCTATCAGTCGAACTCTAAACGTGATGGCAAAAACAGTGAAGCAACTCCGTTTAGAAGTGTGCGAGTCGAAAACGGCCAACGTGCGGCACTTTGTGGACCCCGGATACGCACGTTCCGGCATCTACAACATCTTGGCACTATTAGACAACAATCAGCATCAAAAGAAACCCGGTTTCGGACGGCCGACGACCCTGAGCGACAAGAAACTGAAGAGGAAGACCGAGGGAAAACTGGCTACATCGCTGCGTGAGTTTGGCTGGGAGGTCGGTTCAACCGGCCAAACAGTGAAAAAGTACCTGGGCGAACATTAACATACATTTCAGGAAGCGGAAGTCACGTCCTCTGGTTTCGGAGCTGCAGGCAATGATGCAGCGGCAGCGGCTGAATAAGATAATCAACTCGATTTTCCCAGCGAATCGCGACGTGGCGGCGGTGATGGACGACGAGACCTATCTCACCCTGGATGGCAACGGGGGGACTTCGTATTTTACTTCCCCCACGAAGGAAGTGATATCCGAGGTTCATTACACACACCAAGTTCTCCAAAAAGCATCGTTCATCAAGAAATACCATAAGGGCAAAGATGCGGTATTCTAGCCGGATCTGGCGTCGGCCCACTACTCGAAGCGATCGTTGGAGGAGAAAGAGCGGGTGAATATCGAAGTGGTATCCAAGTCGGCGAACCCGCCCAACGTCCCCCAGCTACGTCTCATCGAGAATTTCTGTACCAACCTTAAGCGTACGATCTACTCAAAAAAAAAAATGTCGCGAAAACTGAGGAGGAATTGATAAATAAAACGAACAAAGAACTCAAAAACATGCCTACACGCATGTTTTCGTCCGCCATGGCGAATGTTCCGGTTAACTGCCGGAAGCCGGCTCGCAAGGACGTAGAATTTGTTTGCAAGTAAGCTTAAATAAATACCTTCCATGGAAAATTTATCAAAAGCAATTATCTGTCTTAGCTTTTTTATCACCATCCGAAAACAGTCCATTTTTTTTATATGCAAAACCATTTTTTTCCCAACGAAGACAACCAACATCACAATTTATGAGTGACCTCAGCGAAATCGACTCTCAAATGTTATTTAATTGTGGAAGCAATCCGGATAGTCGTGTAGAGCGTAGAGAAGGCATCAAAGCAAAAAAAAAGAGAGGCAATCGGTTCTGCCCCGTTGCGACGATCGACGTCAAAAACGCTTCTAACAGCGTGCGCTGGGAGGCTATCGCCGCAGCACTACACAAAACGCGTCCTGGCTACCTGTACAGGATGCTAAGCAGTTATTTCCAGAACATAGTCCTAGTATACGGGGCCACGGCGGGGGTTCCCCAAGGCTCGATTCTCGGCCCAACGCAATGGAACGCCGATGTACGATGGAGTATTAACGCTGAAGTTGCCTAATGGAGTTGAGATCGTCGGATTTGCTGATGATGTCGACCTAACGAAAACGGACGAAACTTTGGAAGGGGTGGAGATGCTGACGGCGGAGGCGATTAACACCATTGAGCGTGGATGATTGGGGCAAAACTGCAGCAGGCTCATCAAAATCTGGTTAGGAATCGTACAGTAGTTCAGCGGGTTGACACCAACGTCATGGGCCACGCAATTCAATCAAAAAGCGCATTATAGTTTCTGGCGGTGATGTTGATGATCGCTTGAATTTCAACGCCTGCGAAAAGGCGGCGAAAGCGGTCAATGATATAGTGAGGATCATGTCGAGCGTCGGTGGACGGAGAAGTAGCAAGAGGCGACTTCTGATGAGTGTGGCAACTGCAATTCTGATCTATGGAGCCCCAGACTGGGTCGCGGCGCTGAAAACTGAGCGTAATCGTGGGAAGCTGAACAGGGTGTTCCGACTCATGGCCATGCGGGTCGCGAGCGCCTACAGAACAATTTTGTCGGAGGCAGTATGCATTATTGGTGGTATGATGCCCATTTGCATCACCGTGGTCGAGGACGTCGAATGCGGAGGGATACCAGAAATGCGAGGATAATCGTCAAAACCGACTCGGTAGCAAAGCGGCAGCAAGAGTGAGATAATGTGGTGAAAAGAAGGTGGACCCACCGGTCCATCCCAAATGTGCCAGCTTGGTTTAATAAGAAACATGGAGAGGTGAACTTCTATCTGATGCAGTTCCTGTGCACGGCTGCTTCCGGAAGTATCTTCATCGATTTCGTCACGCCTCTCCACTTTTTTAGTCCGAAATACGCGAACCTGGTGGAGACACCAGAGCACGTCATCTTCGAATACCGTAGGTTCGAAGAAGTGCGCAGGGATGTGCGCAGCGTGACAGTCGACAATGTATTCGAAGAGATGTGCCACGAAGAAGACACATGGAACGCTGTCGATAGGGCAATAACAAGGATACTGTCTGCAGTATGCAGCTGCAGAGGAAATGGCGAAGTGACCAACAATCCAGCGTTACTGGCTAGAGCCACTGCAAGCCCGGCAAACCCAACAAACATCAACGCTGAATAACTGTTTGTTCAAACAAATTTGGAGAAGTGAGAGTGGATAAAATGAAGTGACGACTGATCGGTTCTGGAGGAATTCCTGCGCCGGGCAACTCTCCGTCGGAATAGGCTAGATCTATCACCGGGGACTAGCTGAGAAGAACGCGTCGTAACACCGATTTCGAGTCGTCGGGGCGCGAGCAAGGCGGACGCCAGGCTCCACCGAAACCAATAGACTGACTTACGCACTCTACCGATCCGCCCGTATTCGAGTGAGCAGCAGCAGTAGAAGGAAAATCAGCTTCACTGCCGAGGAATTCTTCGTCGGCGTAGGGTAGAGTCCCCGTCGGGGAATACTCGAGTCGACTGCGTCAAGAGGTGGGAACAGGGATGCCATTATGCCAGATTTATCTGGCACTGCCAGACTTTTTATTGACAAAAAGACAAAAAGAGAAACTCTCCACAATGCCAGATTTGTTTAAATTAGAACAGATTATAAAAAAGAGCGTCGTACAATTCCACTCCACTAAAGCGTTAAGTGATTTGCGTGATTGCTTATTTTATCAACGCTTTTCATGTGCTCATATTATTTTCAGTGGTGAAAATAACAGATTAATGAACCTTGATGGATTAGTGTTAACAAGCCTTACCCATTACGTTTTCACGCGGTTTTGACGTTTATTTAGTCGATTCGTTTGCGCATTCATGTCACTTTGTCATATTGAAGCTGGATTCCGCAAAATAACAAGTGTAACTATGACGTGTGTAGTTTTTGTCCATTGAAAATGGTTCGTTGTGCGAATAGGTAATCCGTCGAATATGTTGTCAAATAATTGTCAAAAACTTGGCATTGGTCAAATAGTGTAATTCCTCGCTTGTCTGTTACTGAAGTATGCGAGTATACACACTTAGAAATTTTTACAGTATTTGGTAATTTTTTACCGAACTTAAAACAGCTGAACGGATTTCGGTAAAATTTGACAAGTTCCGGTAATTTTTTTACCGGAATACTGTAAAATTTCATCGAAATCCGGTAAATCGGATTACCGGAAGAGCAGCTGTAGAAAGTTCAGTAAAAAATTACCTAATACTGTAAAATTTTCTAAGTGTGTACGAGTCAAAAAATGACTCATTTTGGGACAACATTTGTAATGGGCCTATCAACATTTGTTAAACCGCTGACTTTTTTCAATTGTTAGTCCAGATTTTTACATTTCCATGTATTGCCAGATTTTTTATTCGTTTTCCAAAAACTAATGGCAACCCTGGGTGGGAGTTAAATGGCTCCACCAAAATAGATGGTAGCTATCCAATGCTTCATCAAGAAGCGAGTGTCATACGATGGTGACCGTGAAGGAGAGCATGGTATGACGGTCAGCTACTCCACATTGGTACGCGTCTCGATGGGTACATGAAATAGCCTCCAGCTAGAACTGAGAGAACAAGAGAAGTGCAGGAGCACAGAACCCAACCCCCCCCCCTCCCTTCTCTCACCCACCCGAAGTAGTCGGATTACCGTGTGTAGGGGGGGGGGGGGGGTTATCGGTGTGTTCGCGAAGACAAATAGTGAATAAGGATTGTTTTTAATGGTTAGGCACGAAAGCGTGCCCCATAATCGCTCTAATAAGTCGCAAACCGTGCCAAACACAACAGGCGAAACTATTTAAGCTTTATAACAAACACATACACGTAAGCGCTCGCGCACAAAGAGTTTAGGAAGTGGAAGACGAAATTCTTTGTCGAGGGACTTGTCATGGCGACCGGACATTTCCGGACATGTTCAGAAACGTGCTGCAGAAATGTCTAGTGGAAGGCCATTCCCCGGACAGGTGGAAAATACAGAAACTAGTGTTGCTGCCATAGCCAGGAAAGCCTCCTGGGGATCCAGCATCGTATAGGCTAATGTGTTTGTTGGATACGCTCGGGAAACTCCTGGAGGAGATCATACTCAACAAGCAGACGAAATTGATTGAAAGCAAACACGGGCTATCGAAGATGCAGTTTCGGGAAAGAGAAGTCTACGGTGGATGCCATTCCAGGTATCCGCAAAGGCGCTCAAACAGAAGCAGAGAGGCGATCGATATTGCACTGTTGTTACGATGGATGTTAAGAACGCCTCGAACAGCTAGTTACTTTCAGAACCGGGAGCCCTCCGTGAGTCGGAAATTGGTGAACATCACTGCGGGAGTTCGCAAGTTTCTATCGTTGACCCAACACTTTAAAACGGGATCTACAACGGAATGCTGACGCTGAAGCTTCCAAAAGGCGTAGTGAAAGTTGGCTTTGCGGACGACATCGTATTGTCAGTGTCAGGCGAAACACTGGAAGAAGTGGAAATTCTGGCGACCGAAACAATCGGCATAATTGAAAATTAGATGCAGGGGTCGAAGTATATGTAGGTACAAATAGATATCATTTATTGATAATATTGCAAAAATCCATGTGTCGGACACATAGATATTATCATTGCTTACCATTCTCTCTGTTATTCTAGGTACGTATCTCTATGAGATGTTTTTTCTATATTATTTGGTTTATATATTATCTTTCAACATGTCAAAAATGCTGTAGAGCCGAATATGGTGCACTTAATACTATTATTAAAAATAGAACTTATCCAAAATCCAAGCTATATTGTGTAATACGCAAGCATTAGTAATGTAGAGACCCAGGTTAGTACATATTGTGCATATGATAATTATATACCACGACTTATAAATCCAATAAATACAGTTGATAACGTGCAGCACCAACGAACTACTACAGTCCGCATATTAAACAAGTTTATTTCCCGAAAATAAATATGTAACAAAAATTGCAAAAATTAGTGCAAAAACTCACTTGAGACACGAGCTCATAGTACGGCAAGCATTTGCTGACGCTTGGTTGCATTAACAGCGTGGACACTAAGATCCTAATCCAACTATTTAGCCTAATACTAGATTCCCACGAGGGGGACGAAGCCAATGAACTGGAATACGCAGTAGAGTTCAAGGATGAGGAACTTGTACTTTGAAAGGACTCAGTAGGATATTCTACATCATCCTGAAACAGAAAGCAAAACGAGCAATTAGATATGGTGTGGATTGCATGGGCAAATAACTCTACTTATCAATCCAACCGAATCGGAACGAATTTGAACATTTATAATTTCGTCTCTAATGCTAGGCTAAACCAGTTGAATAAGATCCGGAGTAATAAGCACAACTGCATAACTGATACCCAATAGTTCCAACAAAGTATTGTAACAGAGCGGGAAGAAAACAGCGGGGGAATTATAGTTAACTAATTAAAGCTTCTGCACTTACCAAAATGTTCTTTGGTTTTTCTGAAAACTCCTTGTAGAACTTAAGAAGTGAGGTAAGGATTTCATTCCGATTTTCAGATGAAAGTCTGATGGTGTCAATTTTTTTATCCTTGCGCAAATTAAGCACAAACTCCCAGGCAGTCTAGAAAAAAAAAACAATTTCATCAGTTAGTTTACTTTATACTGACAATTGACAAATCATAATAAGCTTACATTCCCAGATTTGTTTGGCAACACGCTAATAATTTCATTGTACTGCCACCGGTTAGTCAGATCAAATTTTTCCGGATTATATGTCGAAATGCCATTGGAGCCGATCGAGAAGATTCGTTTGTATTTTCCTTTCCACGAGTGCTTGGTAACTAGAAAGCACTCCAAATCAACGTTTTCTCGGCTCACTGATGACATTTTCTCGTTGCTGTATAGCCCTGATAATCGAATGTTAGTGACTCATAAATGTGATTTCTTTTTTCCTATTTTCCACGGTCGTTTCAATTGATAGCGCTGTTTCGAACATGAACACAATCGCTCGCCTATTCTATCTCGAAGTGTGTGATCGATGATAACTACCGTCGTTCTATGCTCTGCCCTTCGCTTCCAGTCACTTGCTACCAAAAAGCTTGCATGATGCTCTGTATGTCAAAGAGAAAACGTAAGAGTAGGATCGTAAAAATGCAAGTAAAACTGCTGTCGAATCAGTTTTGTTGAGATAACATATCCGATATACAGGAGCGCTGAAGATTAATAGTGATGCAACTGAACGCTTTGCTGAATGTGTATTTACACAACAACCACTTCTTTCCAGTCAACACCCACTTTTCACTGAAAATCAAATATAGGGTAATTTAGGCAATCGAAAACTTCGTTTGCTCAACATGATCGTCGCAGCATCCACGATAATTGTCTTACGCGACAGAACTAATTCTATGTTATAAAACCGCTCTAAACAAGCATATAAACGTTTAAAAAAAAAACAACAAAAATAAATAAATAAAAGACAACACAAAAACTAGATTAAGAAAAGGGGAGGGTGAATCTCCATTAGTGAGGAAAAAGTATGAAACGTCAAAGCTATTGGAAAAATCATGTTTCACTTTTAAAAAACTCCTTTCGTCGATATACAGTACACGCAGTGAATTCATTACTTAATTTACAATCGATAGCACATACATTTTGGCGAAATTTTACACGAAATACAGGAATAGTTAGCAAAAATCTCCAGCGTTGCACAAATCTTCGTGTTGAAAGTAAATGATTTTTTTTTCTTCTGATTGTCTGACAGATGACGTGAAGATGATTCTCCGTGTTTCACTTACTATCTTTGTGTTTGCTCTCGGTTAGGGTGGTATACCTACACGCTTGCTGATGTTAACTCATTTTTTGATTAAATTTCACTCATTTATGGAAAATGATGCCATATGTCAAAAATTGAGTGAATTGATTTTCCAATATGAGTGAAATATAGTAATAATTTGAGTTAATTCGTTTTACTCAATTTTGAGTGAAGGGCTAAAAAACCGAATTGCGTGAAAATTTTGTATCCTCCCGCTGAACCCATTGAAGTGTCATCAAATTGCAAATTGGGCTGGTGAGTGAATATTTCTATTTATACTTCTATATTATTTTTTCGATAGAAATCGAACGATTAGCTGAAAAAGGGGACGTGGTAGTGATAAATCTTTTGAAAGGTAAGCTGCACCAAAAAACTTCATTAAATATGGGTATAAAACATGATTTTAAAATAAAGGGTTTCGGTGCCATTTACCTGGATGACTTTTTTCATAATATCAGGTACACAATGAATTACACACACAAAATGACGATTCCACTCCGTTCATTCTCTGCTTGGCGGAGTCTATGAAGAAAGGAAGGTACCGTATTATCTTCGGGAAGCATACGATCGCGGAAGTAGACCATGGTGCTCAGGCACTTGACATCTTTTTCAAATGTTTTCCAGTACTCGGTATTGTCGTACATCAAAAGCTGCGCATAGCCTACGATTTCTTTGCGTGCGTCGTTTACCAAATAATGACGCACAGCCAGAGAATAACCGTGAAACGACTGGTACAATCCTTCAAAGAGGTTGCCAAAGCCGAAGACACAGAAGCGTAATAAAGGGGAAATATGAATTTTGTTACACAATTTTTTATGTTTTTTTAAGTTAAAAATAAATGCGAAGAATTCTTATAAGATTCAAAATGATTATAATTGTTATTATTTTTTATTGTTTCTAAAAGCAAGCAAATTCCATAAAACAAAATTTCACGCAAAATTGAGTAAGAAGTAATCAATTTAAATATTCGTGCCTCTGCGAAATTGAGTAACATTTTCGCAGCTTTTGACATATTTGAGGGTTTACTCATAAGTGAGTAGATCCAATATTACTCATTTTATGAGTTGATCCACTTTATCCGGAATTGAGTGGTTTTTCACTCAACTTTTAAGGGTTTTGCGCGAGCGTGTATAGGCCCTTGGGTGGTAGTCATTGAACGATAATTTAAAAAAAAACATAGAATTCACGATTTGGGAGCATGTCACTGTTTTAGAGGTGGAGGGAGGTTTCGTAAAATGTTACGATGTACCAAAATTATTTGATTTGCACAAAATGTATGATGGTGACGAAAGATCTGTTTTAAAATAAGCAAGATGCAAATTTTTGGCGCTACGTATGTATGTATTCCCAAGCCTGGTAACAATTAAGGACGAATTCCGCAAACTTAAACACGGTTATTTTTATTGATAATCGGTTAAATTTTCCCTGCAAGTTAATATGATTTGATTAAGCTTTATACTTTTAAGCAATAATGTCTTACGTTTAGTGTCTCGAAGCGGTCTCGAACGGTTTTTGCTAGGGATTCTGTATACATTTTGGGAGACTTTAGATTATTTATTAACGTAGTAATTAGCGCAAGACGTGTCTTACCTTAACGAAATGAGTAATTTATTCCTCTAATTTTAAGCCTCCAGCATATGAATCACCTTCTGTTTCTGTGATTTAGTAAAGTTCACTTTGTGTTAGTTTTGCAGGTAACCAATGCACATTTCAATTATTTTACCTGTTACTTCACGATTAACATCTGCTAACATTAGGATAAGCAATACTTCACTAGTAATATTTATGCAATTCGAAATGTAAATGGTATTCAAAAAAAAACTATATAGAATCCGCGAACAATGGTTGATTTGGTTTTTCCCTTATGTTTATATTTTTCGGTTCTTCCTTCTACTATTGTTCACGGTTTGACAGCCTTTATAGCTACTTTGTGTTGCCAGTAGCGGCGAGTCCCGAAGGGGTTCTGTTGGTAACGGAGGCGCGTTCGCATACTGCGTAACAGACCCCCCCAGTACGCAGGATCCTGGTTCCTGCTGACTCGATGTTGCGCCGACGTCCAGGACCGCAAGCTTAACCGCAGGTCGTTCGTAGATGTTGAACGATGTTTGCACCGTTGCGCTACGCACCTGACCATTCTTCAAGCTGACGTCCACCACTCGTACTTTTGGCCATGAGTTCCTAGGTAGCTCTGGGTCAACGATTACTACAATGTCACCGATCTGGATGGGTTTACATGGATAATGCCACTTCAAACGTCTATTGATCGATGGCAGGTATTCGCGGAGCCATCGCTTCCAGAACATGTTGGCGAAGATCTGCGAGGTTTTCCAGCTATTAACTAGCGTAGCGGAGCTATCGTCGTAGGCTACTAACGGTTTAGAGCCACTGGAAGATCCAAGCAAAAAATGATTGGGCGTTAGGGCTTCATTTTCGGCGTCTTCGATAGGAACGTAGGTGAGAGGGCGCGAGTTTATTATGTTTTCCACTTCCATCAAACTGTTCCGAAGCACTTCGTCTGTTGGTAATCTTGGAAGCTGCATCTTATTTAGAACCTTTTTGACTGATTGCACAAGTCTCTCCCAGCCTCCTCCCATGTGTGGACTACTCGGAGGTAAAAAGGACCATTTCGTATCCGGCGTTATGAACTCAAGCATCAACTTCTCTTGATCGAGAGATAGAAGTGCTTCAGAAAGTTCACGATTGGCACCGACGAAGTTAGTCCCTCTGTCACTAAAAATTTCTAAAGGTGTTCCTCTTCTGGCAATGAAATTCCGCACAGCCATGATACACGAACTAGTGTTGAGTGAGTGTGCTATTCCTATATGAACAGCTCGTACCACCAGACATGTAATCAACACGCCCCATCGTTTCTCGGTCCGCCTTCCCACGACGACTTGTATTAGCCCAAAGTAATCGATTCCAGCATAAGAAAAAGGTCTGGAATAAGCAGCCAGACGAGCTGGTGGAAGATCGGCCATCAAAGGTGGTTGTGGCTGAGCTCTGGCATTTTTACAAGCCTGACAAAGACGACGCACATTGTTGCAGATGCTGCGCAGCTTTGGTATCCGATATTTTTGGCGTAGTTCATTAACAACCGTTTCGTGGTTAAGATGATGATAGCGCTCATGGGTAAATTTCACGATGAGTGTCGTAATTTGATGCTTTTTGGGTAGCAGAATAGGATGGACTGCATCTGTAGCGATGAACTTGCATCCGCCCGTTCTTCCACGCATGCGTAACACTCCATGGTCGTCGAGAAATGGTGAAAATTTGTAGAGCGGGCTACCTTTGGGCATTTGAACTATATTCTTTTTGTTGGTTTCCGCAGAACGCTTGAGCAACGATACTTCCTCGCCGAATATGGCTTGCTGAACTTCGCGGTAAATGAAACTTTCCGCTTCAAGAAGTTCTGATTGTTTAAGGATTCCGGTTGTTGGTAGGCGATGCTGTGGTTTCGCTGTAAGGTTTTTGATGAATCGTAAGACGTATGCGGTGACCCGTAGAAGCTTCCACCAGTTAGAATATTCAGCAAAGTTTATAATCGGTTCATAGACTGCGTGATTGTTGACCGATGCACTGATTTCAGTGGTAGTTACTCCATGACATGTCAGCTGAGCTGGCCAAGTGTTCTGCGGTTGCGATAGGAAATCCGGTCCATTGAACCAACGACTGGATGGAGTGAGATCTGGAATCTTTTGCCATTTTGTTCCTTCATCCGCCACATTTTCTTTAGTTGGAACCCAGAGCCACTCCGACTGTTCCGTACTTTCCAAGATTTCACCAACTCTTGCGCCGACGAATTTGCTATACCTTCTATGGTCCGAGCGTAACCAGCACAACACATCCCTAGAATCGTTCCAGAAGAACCGGGTTTTTATTGCAATTCGATGTATTTCTCCAACATCCTTCGCCAACCGTGATCCAACTACCGCGGCTTGAAGCTCTAATCGAGGAATCGAGACGTACTTCAGAGGAGCGACACGGGTTTTGGCAGCAACGAAAGCGCATTCTACAGTACTGTTCTCTTCAAACCTGAAATAAGCGACCGCTGCGTAGCCGTTCTCACTGGCATCGACGAAGACATGCAGCTGGATTTCGTTGGTTTTGGTTGATGACGTAGTTACCGTCCGGTAGCATCGAGGGACTGAAACTCTATCTACCGTGTGTAACACATGAAGCCATACTCTACACTTTTCTAGTTGTCGATTGCTTATCGGGTCGTCCCATCCAATATTGGTGCGCCAGATTTCTTGAAGCAAGATTTTTAAGAACATCAGCACGTTCGCCAAGAGTCCCAACGGGTCATAGACTGACATGAGATTTCGCAGAACCTCCCGCTTAGTGGGAGCTTGCTCTCCGGATAGCAAATCTTGTTTGCACTGTTTTGGGATTTTGAAGGTGAATGTGTCATTCATTGTATCCCACCACATGCCTAAGACTTTTTCAGTTACCAGCTCTGACGATTTATTTAGATCTTTATGGGTTAATCTCTGTTCTCCCATAGAATCCATCACCTTCTTGGAGTTCGACAGCCATCCTCGTATCTCGAATCCACCTTCCGCGTGTATGTGTTGTACATTTTTTGCTAGCTCCACTGCTTCCGTTTCGGATTCGACACTACAGAGCATGTCGTCTACGTACGTCCCATTGCATATCGCCTCCACAGCATTAGGAAATTTACATTTGAACCGTTGTGCATTGAGATTTTTAACGTAATGTGTGGTACTCCCAAGCAACACAGCTTGTATTAAACATCGCGCATGGGCGAAAAACTCGCACCGAACGTCATAAATTCCATCACGTAAAGTAGCCTAGTGGCTAGTGAGATCAACCACGGATTCAGAATCAGCACTTTTCAAATATTCAGGTTCGAACCCCATATCAGAAACAATAAAAAAAACGCTGGACAACTACACGTGGTTGAGCTTTTTTTTTTCAATTACATTTTGAGTCGATAAAGTAGATCTGTCAGTCCTTCGTGCAACCACCAGAGAGACGTTTCTTTTTAATTTGTGACCAAATATTCGTAGCTCTTTGTATTGTTTCCGTATAATGTACGAATGTTCTTTCTGTGTGAACAAAACTTCGTGCTTTTGACAGTTGCGCGTGCAATTAATTACGAATGTTTCTTCGTAAAAAGAACAAATCAGTTTCGTTGCTGAAAACAACGAATGGATTAGTGAGTATTACTTTCGATTTTGTAATATAAACTAAAATTAACTTTCAGTGTGAGGCTTGATTCTGACTTGATGAAACATTTCACGTATATCTCCCGACACCGCCGTACGATATTCTCGAAATCGCTGAGGAACATGTTGAAGTGGTGTAACTTGGTCAGGGCCCTTGAGTAGAAATGCATTTAGTGAGAATCGCCCCACTTTAGCAGCAGCATCCCAGACGATGCGTAGCTTCCCGGGTTTGTTGGGGTTCGTCACCGGAAAAATCGGTAGATACCAAGAGGGTCCAATGTACGATGCTTCCTCCTTTGCTGAAAGCTTCCGGACGTATCCTTTAGTTTGGTAGTCCATGATTTTCTCACGAAGAACCTTAGCTAGTGATGGTTCCCGAGCCATACGTTTGCGCAGACAATCGTGCCGCTTCAGAGCCATCGCTTTACTGGCCGGTAGCCGCACATCGTCATAACGCCATAGTAAACAAGTCTCGTACCTTCTGTTCTGAAGAATCGTGTTTGTTTGCAGCAACCTTATCGCTCGTTTGTCATCTTTTGACATTAGGTGTTTGCCGGAGGATTGAATGCCGAGGCTGTCGAGGGAGAAGTTGTTCTTAACGATTGAATGCAACCCGTCACATCGACATATACGATAGCTGTACGAAATTTCCTTCCTGACGATCGATTGCCCTAACGTCGAACACGGACCTTAGACCACCCACCCTAATCGTGTTAGTACTGCCGTCGGCTGATTCTCGCTACCCTCTCTGGAATCGAGCGGATATTCTAATCTAGAGTTGTCAATACCTATTAGGATTCGCGGCTTCACTGCGTCGAACGACTCGATGGGAAGATCCGAAAGATGCTCGAAGTGTGATGCCAAATCCGTTACCGACATTGACTGTGCAGGAAGGTCTAGGTTTCGTACTGTATGTATCTCCGAGAGACGGAATTTTTGTCCTGAAATCTGAATACCGGTGATTTCGGTCGAAAATACCAGCGATTCTTCTTCGTACCTTCCCTGTCCACCAGTCCACGAAATGCACAGTGGGGCTTTCTCACCGTTGAGGTTCAGTTCCTTCCACAAACTGTGCTCCATTAAGGTTGATGTCGAGCCCGCATCGAGGAAAGCGTAAGTAGTGACGGATTTTCCTATGCCATGAACCGTGACACGAATGTACTTTAATAATACTCGTTCCAGCAAACTGTGATGCATATTAACTGTTGCGACCTGTGCTGGGTTGATTGGTGGATGCTTCTTATGCTTGCTGTCATCGTGCAAAGCCGGTGATGAAGAAAAGTACATCCGTCTTTGGCGCAAGCTACTTTTCTCTCGCAGGTTTTAAAATGCTTACTCAAACACTTCCGACAGACTTTTTTCTCATTCACCAATGCCCATCGCGCACTTGGTGACATTTTGAGAAAACTGCTGCACTTGTCTAGTGCACTGCACTCGTTCTCGCATGCTATGCAGTCTTTACGGTTGACCTGCTCCGGTGGGTACGTTGAATGCGCATGGACATATGCTTCTTATTTCCGGACTTTTCTTTCCGGTTTGTTCTCGGGCTTCGGTGACTTGGTCCACATCGTCGGTCTAACCACTTGGCTCAAAGCATCAACCATCTCCCCTAGCCAGTTGTTGAAATCCAACAGTGTAGCAACTCCTATTTCCTTCCGATGAAATGCCCACTTCATTTTCAATGCTGATGGCAAACAGTCAAGAATTCATGTAGAAGAGTGACATTGTACAGCCGTTCATCCATCTGACATACCTGTATGGTTGCACATAAAGGGTGATACGGTCAAAATTTGGTCAAGGGAAAACGCGTGTAAATCGGTGAAATCGTTTATTTAAAAAATCAAATTAAATTTCTTTTTCAAGTTCAATTAGTATAAAATTCAGGAAAAATATTCAGTTAGGCTTCCGCTTTTCCAAATCCGAATTGCCGGGCCTTACGCTTGACCCCTGCCATCAGATTTTGTACAGCCACCTTGTCCACCTTCTTCGCCGCAGAAAGCCAGTTTGCCTTGAACTGCTGCTCGTCCTTAGCAGTTGTTTTGGTCTTCTTTAGGTTCCGCTTGACAATAGCCCAGTATTTCTCAATTGGGCGGAGCTCTGGCGTGTTGGGAGGGTTCTTGTCCTTGGGAACCACCTGCACGTTGTTGGCGGCGTACCACTCCATGGCCTTTTTACCGTAATGGCAAGATGCCAAATCCGGCCAAAACAGTACGGAACAACCGTGTTTCTCCAGGAAAGGCAGCAGGCGTTTATTCAAACACTCTTTCACGTAAATTTCTTGGTTGACAGTCCCGGAAGCTATGAAAATGCTGCTTTTCAAGTCACAGGTACAGATGGCTTGCCAAACCAGATATTTCTTTGCGAACTTTGACAGTTTCGTGTGCTTGAAAATATCTGCTACCTTTCCCCTTCCTTTTGCCGTATAAAACTCCTGTCCCGGAAGCTGCTTGTAGTCGGCTTTGACGTAGGTTTCGTCGTCCATTACCACGCAGTCAAACTTCGTCAGCATCGTCGTGTACAGCCTCCGGGATCGCGCTTTGGCCGTCGTATTTTGTTTATCATCGCGATTTGGAGTCACTACCTTCTTGTAAGTCGATAGTCCGGCTCGTTTTTTGGCTCGATGCATGGTTGTAGACGATACACCCAGCTTATTTGCGGCATCTCGGAGAGATAGGTTAGGGTTTCGCTTGAAACTACCGGCAACTCTCTTTGTCGTCTCAGCGGCTTCCGGTTTTCGATTTCCCCCCGATCCAGACTTCCTGGCTGTCGACAAACGTTCCCCAAACACTTTAATTACATTTGTAACGGTTGATTTGGCAACTTTTAGCGATTTTGCCAACTTTGCGTGCGAGTAGCTCGGATTTTCGCGATGCGCGAGCAACATTTTGATACGCTGCTCTTCTTGCTTGGACGGCAATTTGACAACTGAAGAGTGAATTCCAAAATCAAAATAGGAGCAACATTCTACACACACACACACACCTTCAAAATGAGGGGTGTTCAGGTTTTTTAAATGCAAAATTGAAAGGAATACGTCAAGTTGATATTGACCAAATTTTGACCGTATCGCCCCTTACATGTTTACCTTACTTCTAAAGCTACATTTTTGAAAATATTATCATTAATTATTAAACTTCTCCATATTTTGCCAATGGACATTCGTTAGCTTCGAAACTTTCAATCAATCTGGGGAGTCTTTACTCTACTAAATTGTGCTTACAAGAGAAAATGATACCGTGAATTCTAAAATGCACTTTAAAAAAAAACTCATTATTGTAAGACCTTCTGGAATAATAAAATTAAAATACGTAAATAGAAAGTGTTTCAAATCTTATGTTTCAACATAACAGGCTCTACATTTTACTGAGTGTAAAAACAGAGATTTCACATCGCAAGAACCATTCTGTGCCTTTGGCGGTATTTGAGCACGATCAAGCACGTTTATCACGAAACACGCAAACTCTCGAGCGAAGTGGATTTAATGTTGATATATCGGAATTCTCATGAATCTAAATAATTGTCGTTAACTATGGTTTTCTTGATATGTGTACCGAATTTTCATCCTATAAGGTACAGTGGGATAAAAAAAAGTGTGGGGAAGAGGGTATGTGCACTTTACTCCTTCAGAAATAGTTACTCGTTCAAACTATTTCTGGAGGAAGCAAAGTATACAAACAAATTACACTGGGAAAAAAACTCTACAATTCCTTAGAGATTATGAATAGTGTTTCGTTTTAGAAATATATTAGGGAAAAATCCTGGGGGGGGCTACAGAATTCCTGGCCCCTAAGGCACCCCCAGTAGCTACGCCAATGTGCGTGGCTTTTGGATTTGGTTAAGAAATACAGTGAAATAAAAATACCTAAACCAAGATTATACATTGTGTTTCATTTCCTGAAAAAATCATGACAATCAGTTGGAAGACTTGTATTTGATGATGAGTTTAAAGTGATGCAATTTCACTGTTGACACCCCGTAATCCACCTCTAGTTTTTCAACAAAATTGGCATAATTTTTTGAGCTGTTTTCGTACAATGTACGAATGTTTATTTTTGAAAATACGATTGCTTCGTTCTTTTGACAGTGCATGTGGTATTGCATATGCAGAAAGCTTCATATATGGTACCAATCTATTTCGTTGTAAAAAATACATTGGTGAGTAAAACAAACAATTTTGTAATAAAACCCTAATTTTATTTTTGGTTCTATTTTTCTACCACGTTTTTAGTCTATAGCAACACTCAGATATCATACCGCATACACGAAAATCAACCAAATTAAATCCTAGACTCGGTCGCAGCTTACAAATCCCCCTCATCCAAACGATTCCAATCATGCAAAATACAATAGCAAACCTCTCCGGAAATGACAGCCCTGAATCCCAAACTACACTTAACTGGCACTTTTGAAAAATTAATGTGATGGATCGGTAAATGAGAAGTGCTTAAAACTACTATAAATCAGCATTAAATCGTTATCTCCTTGTTTTCCCTTTTCTTCCTCACTACCATGAACACAACAAACCGGCCCGGTGGAGGAGCGGTGCAACCTCCGTCATTGCCGTGCGCACAGTTGGAAGTATGTGTATATATATAAATAAAAATATATAAATTTATGATAACTTTTATTATTTAACAACACAAAAGCCCCATCATCCAAACCGAGCAGCGACGGCTGACGTCGCCTAGGACCATCGCCGTTTGGATTTCGTTCGTTGGCCAGACGGTGAGGGGCGGTGGATGCCACTCCACTTGGTACTAGAGTTTATTATTGTTATTAGTTTCGTTAAAAATTTATAACACATGCGCATCAAGTTAACCGCTTGCTCCCTGTGGCCAGGTTACTGCTAGTAGATAGTAGTTGTAGTCAGCCCTGAGATGCCTCTTTTGAGTGGTTTTTATAGCAGCAACTTTGATAGTTGCCATGAGTCTTCTAAGAAAGGTCGGGGGCGGTACTTTGATGCACTTTTTGAGGGGGCGCTTGTGCAATAGAAACCTGACTCCGAAGATCCGCGGCCCGTGCTAGTTTGTAGATGGGTTTTGAACGGCATTGCGCTATTTTGGGGGTTATGAAGATCACAAGAGGTCGTTGATTCAGGCCTTCCATCATCGCCAGCGCTGCTTTTTCACGCACACAGCACCGTCGCCATCCATCGCTCCAGCATTCTAAATGACTGTGTGAAAGGAAATGAGTTATTTTTTAATTGAAAGCGTAAAATGCAACCTCGTCATGAGATGAGCGGCTCAATTTTGCCCACCCCATAAAAGCCGGGTGTCGGGTCGGGTCGGGTGATGCTGACGTCCGATACTTATGTGAATTTCGCAAACCGGACAAAAGTGTCATCATGGCGACGACGAAGTGATAAAAAAAAAATCGTGTTGAACAGTTAGTAGCCGGTGTGAATGTGAAAATTGGCCAATTGTTTCCGAAATCGCATGTGAATGATTCATTGCTTCGAGTTGTGAAGTGTCCGTGATTTGTGTTTCGCTAATATGAGCGAAAATTAATGAAATGCTTCCAGAGACGAAACTGTTTTCAGTTGTGAAACAGCAGTTTGCTTTCGCCTTTCGATTTCACTCAGACATTCGTGGTTCAGAAAATTTCAGGAAAACACGATAACCTTGAACCGTCCTTTCCCATTAGCAAAGCTCCAGCTAGTTTTTTGTTATGACTAGGTCTTAGGTAACTTTTAACCTACTCGGCAATGGATCTCTCATGAGCGATAGATATGCGAGAAGATACATCTTGAAGAAGCTGCCAGTTCAAGTAGCTCAAAAAACCAACACGCTCCAGAAGGCGAACAGGCGAAGGGGCGCAAAAAACCGACATCTATTACTTACCGAGTTGTGTGCCCCCGAGTAAGCTGCCATGCCGAGCAGCCAATAGATGCTGGAATCCATTCCATGCGCGAGCGGAGCAATTTATGGAATGAAAAGCATGTGTACACATTTATTTACACTTTTGCTAGATGAGAGCCAGTAGTAGGCCCCATCATTCACCGTTGCGATGGCCCAAGAGCGTTGTCAGGCGTGAGCTAGTGAATGAGTGAGTGTGTGATTAGGCTGTTAGCAAGTGGCTGCTAGATGTGCCCGGTCCCCATCATCATCGCCCCGTCGTCGTCGTCGTCGTCGTGGTTCGTTGGGTGGAGGAGGGCAAGGCAAGATGGGGGGTGGTGATCTTCTTTGGTCTGCATACAGAGCGAACAGCCGACTTACCTTCCTACTAGCTACATAGTGGATGGATTATTTGCGAGCTGGAATCGTTGAACATGACCAGACACAATCGCGCATGGACGGTTTCCTACCGGGTTGGCGCGAGGGTGGGAAGGCGGGTGGTTTCATGTATTCTCATATCGCGGCAGCACCCAGTAAGCAGCAGCCATCAACAACGGCAGCAATGGATGATAATGGACCGATCGTGATGTTGCTGTTATGAGAAATTTTTTCATGTTTATTTGTTAGGTAGTTGTTGTTTTTTTTCTTCTCTGCAGCTGCCGTGTACTTGTGAATATACTCTCCGATCCTATTTCTTGGAGTATTGTTACGCTTTATCTCGTTAATTGTTCGTTTTGGCAATTGGTTATGGTGTTATGCAAGCTTGTTTCCACCATTCTGATGGTGTTCGGGTGTACCATTTGGAAAATGATGCTTAAATCAGCGATTGCCAATTGGCCGGAAAACATTCGAAAGTTTCGCTCACCCAGTTTGAAACAGCTTATACGGTTATGAAATTTCGACATGCTCTAGTTCAACTGAAGAAAAAAAAACTCTCAGAAAGTATTAGATGACAACACTGCCGGGCTTTTTCCCTGCCCTTCGGTTCAGAAAGGAGTATGGGCGCGTTCTGTCGAGTTGGTCGCGGCAGATTTCATGTGTGAATCGGCTGCCCCATTAACGTTCAAAAGTGCCTGAACGAAATGGACAGCTTGTAATGATCACTTGAAGATGCGATGGGTGATCATTGTTCTGATATTCCAAAATGTAGCACGTTGTAGAATGTGTCTTGTCTTCTACAACCAAACAAGATGAAATTGAGTAAACGCGTGAAAACTCAACGGGAATGATCTCTCCTATGCATCTGTCGAACCATTCTTCACGGCCGTTGTGAGAATATCACCATGAAAATTTCACATGCGCATAGCGTGTTATCAATCACTAATCCTATTCCCTTTCTGTACTCTTCCCTATCGTATGACCGCGAGTAATATCATATGGTCATCATAAAGTCAACTCTTCAAAAGCAGTAAAATTGAGACAACACAGAGCAATAAGTAAAGAACGGTATAAACCATAACCAATTTTACTTTCAGACAAATTTTCTAACACAAGGTAAGCATTCAGATGACCACTACAAAATATCCTGAATATCCACGACATAATATACAACGGGAAAAGGGAGGGTCCATCAGGGCACCCAAGTGAAACGATTAGGATAGGGAGCATGGGACTGCCTCCTCCCTATTGGAAACATTCCACGGAACGAGGGCGACCCCATCTATTGGGCTTATTCTGTCAATCGAGTGCTCCATTCTAATGCTGTTGGTGTGAGCTTGCTCTTGGAAGGAGATTTTCTTCCCAATATTCGCGGGTTTCGTGTAAGTGTCTCTGCTTACGGGCCCGCCCAAACGTTTTTGGTCCTTTATACAGGAGCTTGATGATCACAAACAACAATAGAATCCTGATCAAATCTTTTTTCAGATTATTCCACTGCTATGGAAAGTTACCACGCTACAATAGCTTATAGTATCTCTCATCATCATCATTAAGGATGTATGTAAGTCCCTAACAGCATCTATTGGTTCTTTGTGTAAATACAGTTGATCTGGTAACAAAGGATTAGCATCCGTGGGCGGTGAATCGCACAGATACAAAGAAACATTGAATTTTATGCGTTTTCTAATGCACATAAAAGGAATCCTAGATTTGGCAGAAATTAATGGAATATTTCATATGAATTGAGGTCAGATAACGCCTGCATCTAGCCTGTTATATGACAGATTACAAACTTTGTAGTATGGTGCATGGAAGAATGCATACAACTTCGTTGTTTACGCCTCCTTGGGGTTGAAATTAAACGAGAGAAAATTTACGCGCTTATTATCATTAATTTTTTTTTCTGTGCATGCTCATGCTCATGCTCAAATTTCAAATGTTGAATTATAAAAAAAAGAAAACAATAAAACATGCTTTAGAGGAAAAATATGATGGCATTGTTAAATTGCAATTTTGTATTGACGAACATTGACCAGAGGTCGCTATACAATTTTATGTTTTTCATTAAAAACATACACTGTTTAACACAAAATATAAAAAATTGAGAGTGACATCTATTCTAGTTTTTGAGATATATTTTTTTGAAGTTATCAAGTTTTGGGTTTTTGTGCCATACCCATATGCGACTAAACTATCATGTGTATCCATTGATTTATAATGACTGTAACAAAGTCGTATTAGCTACCCTTATTTTAGTTTTAGATTCAAGACTAACAAGGAACTCCCAAAGAATCAGATCTATAGATTGTTGTTAGGTATCATTAACTGTTACAGAGATTTGTAGAGATTTAAATAAAGATGCATAGCAATAAAAGCAATTAAATTAAGGACACGCATATATCACGGAGAACGTTTAGTGTTTGTCATATTTTCTTCAGCTACACAAGAAAAAGTAATGCTTTAATAGATGATGTTATCTGTGTTGCCAGAAAAGAAAATTTAAAACAGTGTATACTTTTTTGCCAGGGTCCAGCGAGCAAATTTTCTAAAATAAAACTATGTAAAAAAATAAAGTAAACAAAGCAAAAATTCACTTAACCATTGGAATATGTACACTAATAGGCAAAATAAAGTGCCCACTTCATCAGTTTTTGAATTTATCTCATTTACTTGGTTCAAATTGAACACACGTCAGTCTTCTTTCATATTTTATTCTTTATATACTTTTCAAGTTCACTTAAAATTAGAAGTTCAATTAGAAAAGAGTTCGACTTAAAGAACAAAAAAATCAACTTGAATTGAAAAATAAAGGGCCCACTTCAAAAATCGATGTTATCGATAAGTTTCCGTTGACAGACCCCTCGATTTATTATGTTTTGATATATCTGCAGCTAGTATCCAATACCGAAATGAATTCGGCGCAACCCAAAGTTGTTCTGGTCATTTGTGAACACAAAAAAAAATGTTAATGGGCTACCGGTTGATATTCATCTTGGCGACATCGTGGACAAATGTGAACTCCTTTCTGAGCACTTCAAAAGTGCATTCAATGACACCATGCCAGCATTGGAGCAAGTCAGCGAAGCACACAGAGATACCCCCAGAGATGCGCTCGACTTCAATATTCCTGCGATTACATCAGACCTCGTTGAATCCGCAATCAAGAAGCTGAAACTCTCAAACGTGGCAGGACCAGACGGAATTCCTTCATGTGTGCAAAAGAATTGCTCTACAGTGCTTAGGATTCCTCTTTTGAAGATTTTCAATATCTCGTTACGCCAGGGAAAATAGTCAACACGTTGGAAATCTTTGTTCATGTTCCCGATTTTCAAGAAAGGAGATAAGCAAAGTGTCGAAAATTATCGAGGAATCACATCACTCTGTGCCTGCTCAAAAGTCTTCGAGATCATCGTCAACGACTTGTTGTTCGCTAGTTGCAGACACTACATCTCTTCTGAACAACATGGATTTCACCCCAGAAGATTTCTACCAACCTTGCACCTTTCGTTTCCTCGTGTCTCCGGAATATGGAAACTGGATCTTAAGTCGACGTTGTTTACACGGATCTAAAGGCTGCTTTCGACCGGGTCGACCATGCTATACTTTTGGCAAAGTTAGACAAACTTGGCGTGTCAAATAACTCGTTGGTTATAAGTTTATAAGTTCGTAGTTTAAATCGTACCTAACGGACTGGGTACTCTGTGTGAAGATCGGCTCAGCTCAATCGAACTATGGAATGATCCTGTCAACCTTCCAGCGAACCAAGATCGTTGCTCACTCTTGGGTATTGAAACATTGGAGCATAGGCGTACAGTCATGCAAGCAGTTTTCGCAGCTACTAGGTGAAACCGACTCTCCAGGAATTCTGGCCGAACTGTTATCTACGGTCCTGAACGAGTTCTGCGAACAAGAATTTTTTTTGCAGCTCGGAACCAACTACGATCGCCAACACGATCTAATTCGATTCATGTCATCGCGCTTCAATGAACTCTACGCTCTGTTTGACTTCAACTGTTCCGCTGATTTTTCTGACATGTTTTGTGTGTGTACTAGAACTTATTCTGTTTACTTGCTTTGTATTCCTTCTATTTTTATAGATAAATGAAGATAGGGAGTTTTTACGCCACATGGCTTTTCCCCATTATATTTCAATAGGATGTTTAATCAGTTGGAATTATATAAATAAATAAATAAATTTTGACGTGTTTTGAAGCAAACAGATTGACCAGCGGTTAGGAAATTTCTTCTGAAACAAAAAACGTTCGGATCAGTGGTGGATAGCCCAGACAGAGGCAGGAAGCGCAAAACGAATCACCAAGATCATGCGCAAAGTAAAGAAAAACCCAAAAGTAACTGTCCGTGAGATCCAGGAAATCCTTCAGCTATCAATTTTTGGTCGAACTGTTCGTCACCGTCTAGTAGCATTTAGGCTGATTGACAAAGTTGCCCGGAACCCAAGCAACACAGCTTGTATTAAACAAGTTGAGAGTACTGATGAACTTAGGTGTATAATACTTTATTTCATACTTTAATATGACGCAAAAAGCGCAATAAGTGAAGCCAAAATATAACATCGCCAAGTGTAGGGGATTTGAACACTAGTCTTTGGCGTGATAGATTTGTAGCTTCTTTGCTACGCCAACTCTAATTGTTGGTATCGATGATTTGCTTCCCGTTCACATTGAAACTACAAACTTGTACAACAATATTGTATTTAAATTCATCGTTATGACAAAAACACGTTTTGCAAAACATGGTTGAAGTAATGTAATTGCAACAGTATATAAAACTGTCCATAAAATCTTGTCATGTTTTTGTTTTATAAATGCATGGAACCATGTTTTTAAAAACAATTCTAAAGTACTAATCACTTGCAGCAGTGAAAAAGTATTTTCAGCTCGACCGTTTGTCAGAGTATTATATAGAATATGAGAGATACAAACCGCTCCAAACTTGAAATGTTTTGCAACAGGCTTAGCATACATTTATAATACAAACAAATATAAATCATTCTGAAGAGATGTTTTGTGTGTGACTTGGGAGTCGCCCATCTATCAGCAAGGCAAACAAAGCCAGACGGCTCAGATTTGATATTGAGCATGCTGCTAAGCCCGCAAAGTTCTGGATCACGGTTGTCTGGACGCTAGACCTTTTTAATCGAAAGCGGCAGGTTCGTGTGTAGGAGCGCCACATCCAAGGCACGGTGAAGCATGGAGGAGGAAATGTGATGATCTGGGGGTGTTTTTCATGGAGTATAGCCTCGTAAAAATCGACGGGGCAATGACGGCAGATTTCTTCTTCACATCCTGCGAGAAATTTGAATGTTTCGCTGACCCAGACAAGTCTTAAAGAGAAGTTTATATATCAGCAGGATAACAACCGAAAGCATGCTGCCAAGAAGACCAAGTCGTTCCTCCGGTCTTATCCAATCAAACCGCTGGAATGGCTTCCACAAAGCTCTGACCGCAACCCCGTCGAGAATTGGTGGCCGATTCTAGATGCCAGGGTTGACAAAACAGGTGTTACCAATAAATTCAACTATTCTGAAGCCCTGAAGAGCGCCTGTGAAGAGCTTGATCCACAGCACCTAAGGAACCTGGTGGAGAACATGTCGAAGCGCCTGCAGTTGGTCCTGAAGGCCGAAGGAGGACACATAAATTATTAAAACGCCTTTTTTTAACTTAAATTTACCTACCAGGGCCTACCAGCCAAAATGAAGTGGGCACTTTTTTTTTTTGTCACTGTTTTTTTTCTCTTCAAAACGATTTGTTCTTTTATTCAAGTCGAACTCTTTTTTTTTAAATTACTATTCCATAAATGAAACTTGAAAATATATGAAAAATAGGATAAAGACTGTATTTGATGAAATTTGGACACACGCAATTGTTCGTAACTTTTTAGCGTGTGGGTAAAAATTATTGAAATTTTAACTGAATGTATTTCATTGTGTTGTGTCAATTGTGTAATGAGTTTCGTGAAAACTGGTCGAGTGATTTCAGTGATGGTTTCGAATGAAGTAATAGTGCGCCAACAAATTTTGGGCACTAACTTCGAAAATCCAAACGCTTCTCATCGATGAATCGGAAAACGGAAGGTCAGGATGGTATTGAACCAATTTAAGCGTTATCCCAACATTTCGATCAGGGATGTTACGAAAAAGGCGAAAGTTTCAATTTGTTTTGTGCAGAAAACAATGAAACGTCAAGGTCCAGGAGGCACCGAACCGGAGCAATAAAGGGTGATACGGTCAAAATTTGGTCAAGGGAAAACGCGTGTAAATCGGTGAAATCGTTTATTTAAAAAATCAAATTAAATTTCTTTTTCAAGTTCAATTAGTATAAAATTCAGGAAAAATATTCAGTTAGGCTTCCGCTTTTCCAAATCCGAATTGCCGGGCCTTACGCTTGACCCCTGCCATCAGATTTTGTACAGCCACCTTGTCCACCTTCTTTGCCGCAGAAAGCCAGTTTGCCTTGAACTGCTGCTCGTCCTTAGCAGTTTTTTGGTCTTCTTTAGGTTCCGTTTGACAATAGCCCAGTATTTCTCAATTGGGCGGAGCTCTGGCGTGTTGGGAGGGTTCTTGTCCTTGGGAACCACCTGCACGTTGTTGGCGGCGTACCACTCCATGGCCTTTTTACCGTAATGGCAAGATGCCAAATCCAGCCAAAACAGTACGGAACAACCGTGTTTCTTCAGGAAAGGCAGCAGACGTTTATTCAAACACTCTTTCACGTAAATTTCTTGGTTGACAGTCCCGGAAGCTATGAAAATGCTGCTTTCAAGCCACAGGTACAGATGGCTTGCCAAACCAGATATTTCTTTGCGAACTTTGAGAGTTTCCTGTGCTTGAAAATATCTCCTACCTTTCCCCTTCCTTTTGCCGTATAAAACTCCTGTCCCGGAAGCTGCTTGTAGTCGGCTTTGACGTAGGTTTCGTCGTCCATTACCACGCAGTCAAACTTCGTCAGCATCGTCGTGTACAGCCTCCGGGATCGCGCTTTGGCCGTCGTATTTTGTTTATCATCGCGATTTGGAGTCACTACCTTCTTGTAAGTCGATAGTCCGGCTCGTTTTTTGGCTCGATGCACGGTTGTAGACGATACACCCAGCTTATTTGCGGCATCTCGGAGAGATAGGTTAGGGATTCGCTTGAAACTACCGGCAACTCTCTTTGTCGTCTCAGCGGCTTCCGGTTTTCGATTTCCCCCCGATCCAGACTTCCTGGCTGTCGACAAACGTTCCCCAAACACTTTAATTACATTTGTAACGGTTGATTTGGCAACTTTTTTTCGCAATGCGCGAGCAAAATTTTGATACGCTGCTCTTCTTGCTTGGACGGCATTTTGACTACTGAAGAGTGAATTCCAAAATCAATAGGAGCAACATTCTACACACACACACCTTCAAAATGAGGGGTGTTAAGGTTTTTTAAATGCAAAATTGAAAGAAATACGTCAAGTTGATATTGACCAAATTTTGACCGTATCGCCCTTTAGACATACATTGCAAAACACTTTGTCAGGAAGCAAATGATGAGTAAAACCATTTGTGATATAGTTTAGTGCACCAATTTTTTTTCAACAATTCGCTGGTTCGATTACCATTGTTTGTGGTATCAATATGTACACTCGCGATGAAAATTCTTTTGAAAATTCAAGGCGGCATTTTATAATTATTAAATTCAAACTCACTCGCGAAATTGCTGAGAGTCGAAACACGGCAGTTGCTTGAACGAAACGACAAAGCTGATCACGCTCACTCTCTGGATAGCACATCGCATCATAAATTGTTATAAAATCAGATTTCTAAAGGGTTAATGAACATTACTAAAGGGATACATACACGGTGAACAATTTCATCAAATGCAGCGGCGTGCCGGTCGAAAATAGTGTCGGCGGCGGCGCACAGATCTAGCAACCACCAGTGAGACGTTTCTTTTTTATTGGTAACATATTACTCGTAGCTCTTTGTATTGTTTTCGTAGAATGAATTCTTTCTGTGTCAACAAATGCTTAGTGCTTTTGGGAGTTGCGCGTATGGCATTAAATACGAAGGTGGTTTCTTAAAAACTACAAATCAGTTTCGTTGAAGAAAACAACGAATAGTTTTGTTAGTCCTACCTTTGATTTCGTAATATAAACGAAAATTAATATTCAGTGTATGTGCTCGATCAACACGAATCCCAAATAATTACACGCACTCAATTAGGAGTTGTTCCTTGCAAACATATTCAAAGCTTGGGCCCACCAATAAAAAGCAGACCTCTTCAGCGTTCCAAATTTCAAGATTCATTGCAAGCGTAATTAATCGAACGAGACGTTAGGCCGCTTTTCCCGCACCGAAATAAAAGCAAAATTTTATAATCTGATTTATTTGAAGCAATTCTACGACTCACTCGACCCACCGCCAACCGCCGCCATAGAGAGAGAGAGTCAGTGCCAGCCATAAATCCCCCGCCAGGCAATTAATCTCATATTTTATTGCGATGATAGATCTTCCTTCTTTTCCAAAGTGTCTTTTCTCGGATCTGACAGTTCGCTCACTCGCTGATGGTGGTGGTGGTGGTGGTTTTTGGGCAAGTCAAGGCTCGGCGTGACGAAGGAGAAAGGAAAACACAGCCCAGCCCAGCTCCCCCATTGCACCGCGATCGTCCCAATATAATTCGAAGAAACTCGATTTTATTGCCTTGGCCGCGCTCTTTTCCCCAAGCATCGAGGGCATATTGCTTTTTTTTTTTTCATTCCAAACACTTTGGCTCAAGAATACGACGATTTCGTCGTCGCCGCCTTCCCTCGAGAGAGAGGATGAATGATAATATAATTATTGTATAAAAGGCTCCCACTATATTCTTCCGATGAGGACGACACCCGAGAGGGGAAGGCTTCCTTTGTTGCTTTCGCGTGTACATAAATTTGGGAGTTGCTTCAAAGGAATGTGTATTCATCCTGGCTGGTTGGTCGGTTGGTCGGAAATGAGTCCCTTTTTCACGTAGATGTTGGTTCTTTGTCATGGCCCATATTTCGGTTGAATAGCGGGCCATAATTACAGCCAAGAGCCACTATCTGGCACTCCATGTTGGTGTATAAATTTAACCCGTTGTGTAAATCTTACTCCACCAGCACCGGGGCTACAACGAACGTGGCGCGATAATAAGCATCTTGTCGCTTTACACAACGAGTGACATGCGGGTCATGGCGAAATACAAGCCAAGTGCAGTTGGTGGTGAGAATTTGCACATGTGGTACCGGAGTGCTTAATGGATCCGAGAGGAAATGTAGCGGTGAAATTGACCTGCACGTTACGAGGCAGGTGATTGAATGCATCACACTCAATCAGCAGTGCACTTAACCGTTGGTACGAGCTTGTGGCAGTTAGCGTTGTAAAGTTTCATCATCAGGTCTGATTTGATTTTAATTTTTCGTTTCAATTCCCAACCCCGATCCATTACCATATTGATTGAAAAGGCAAAATTGAATCAGCGCAGGGTTCACGGGCAGCTTCGTTCATTTCGGGTGGGTGTAACATTAAAGGGTGATACGGTCAAAATTTGGTCAAGCGAAAACGCGTGTAAATCGGTGAAATCGTTTATTTAAAAAATCAAATTAAATTTCTTTTTCAAGTTCAATTAGTATAAAATTCAGGAAAAATATTCAGTTAGGCTTCCGTTTTTCCAAATCCGAATTGCCGGGCCTTACGCTTGACCCCTGCCATCAGATTTTGTACAGCCACCTTGTCCACCTTCTTCGCCACAGAAAGCCAGTTTGCCTTGAACTGCTGCTCGTCCTTAGCAGTTTTTTTGGTCTTCTTTAGGTTCCGCTTGACAATAGCCCAGTATTTCTCAATTGGGCGGAGCTCTGGCGTGTTGGGAGGGTTCTTGTCCTTGGGAACCACCTGCACGTTGTTGGCGGCGTACCACTCCATGGCCTTTTTACCGTAATGGCAAGATGCCAAATCCGGCCAAAACAGTACGGAACAACCGTGTTTCTCCAGGAAAGGCAGCAGGCGTTTATTCAAACACTCTTTCACGTACATTTCTTGGTTGACAGTCCCGGAAGCTATGAAAATGCTGCTTTTCAAGCCACAGGTACAGATGGCTTGACAAACCAGATATTTCTTTGCGAACTTTGACAGTTTCGTGTGCTTGAAAATATCTGCTACCTTTCCCCTTCCTTTTGCCGTATAAAACTCCTGTCCCGGAAGCTGCTTGTAGTCGGCTTTGACGTAGGTTTCGTCGTCCATTACCACGCAGTCAAACTTTGTCAGCATCGTCGTGTTCGGCCTCCGGGATCGCGCTTTGGCCGTCGTATTTTGTTTATCATCGCGATTTGGAGTCACTACCTTCTTGTAAGTCGATAGTCCGGCTCGTTTTTTGGCTCGATGCACGGTTGTAGACGATACACCCAGCTTATTTGCGGCACCTCGGAGAGATAGGTTAGGGTTTCGCTTGAAACTACCGGCAACTCTCTTTGTCGTCTCAGCGGCTTCCGGTTTTCGATTTCCCCCCGATCCAGACTTCCTGGCTGTCGACAAGCGTTCCCCAAACACTTTAATTACATTTGTAACGGTTGATTTGGCAACTTTTAGCGATTTTGCCAACTTTGCGTGCGAGTAGCTCGGATTTTCGCGATGCGCGAGCAAAATTTTGATACGCTGCTCTTCTTGCTTGGACGGCATTTTGACAACTGAAGAGTGAATTCCAAAATCAAAATAGGAGCAACATTCTACACACACACACCTTCAAAAGTAGGGGTGTTCAGGTTTATTAAATGCAAAATTGAAAGAAATACGTCAAGTTGATATTGACCAAATTTTGACCGTATCGCCCTCTATACACAAAGGCATACGCAGCAGTATGGGCGGTTATCATGCCTGGCATCATCAAACAGCAACACGAATCGCAGAAAGAAAGGCATCATGAATAAATTGCGCTGAATAAAAAATCCTGCCAGGCATCAGCGTGAATTTACATCAAAGCACAAATTGATACTAATTCCAAATCGCGCCCAGCGTTTCTCGCTCTCTTTCACCGTTCAACCATTGGCACTAATGGCTTTCCATTGGCCCCGTCGAGTCAAGGGGTGTTTCATGTGAAATTCAATATCAGCAGCTAGCAGCATTTGAGCGTTTTTTATTTTTTTCGTCGTCGTTGGAGAGTTAGTCTGCTGAGCTCATGTTTCTGATGCTGTCGAGTTTGCACAAACAAAAGTTTCGAATTGCTGGTGTCGGTTTGTAGTTTGTCATGTTTTAATGGTTTTCTTTTATCAAATGTCCAATTGGAATACATATTGACTGTATTCCAGTTGGGGGAGCCGAGCAAATGCTTCTATTCAAATGAATGATTCGAAAAGGCTGAATCGTGTGTGGTTCGTACAGTTTCTGTTTAGTTCGCTTATTTCCTATCGAAGATGTTGACCATCATAAAAGCATTTCTATATAGCTTGAAAATTGAAGTACCTATTAAAGCATCTACAACTTTACTAGATTTCATAGACTAAAAACTATAGTAATAATGAATAGTTCACGAATGCTAACAAGTTTGTGGAAGTTCAGCGTCCTTTGAAAAATCCATGCAGCGAATTTGTTATGACATTTTGTACTTGGCTGAACAGTTTTCTATTGACGATAGCTTCAAAAAGCTTTGAGATGCTGGACATTATAGCAATTCCAGGGTAATTGCAAATATCGGATTTTTTTCTTGACTTATACATTTTTGGAAACTGACCTGAATCAAATGACAAATTGAAGAGCCAAAATAAAGACGAAGTTAGTTCAAGTGCAAGATTTTTCATATATGTTGGAGGGATTCCATCATGTCTCGCATCTTTCGCAGCATCAACATTTTTCAAACCAGCAAGAATGTCTTGAACCTGACTAACTCTAATGTCATTTGAAGATGCAGGAAAGAATGAAAAATAATCTAGATCTCGATCATCTCAATCAGAAGTTGTAGCACGCCATTGTGCTCTTCACACTTTTTTTTTAAATAAAAACACTAAAAATCAAAGGGTATTATGAGCAGTTCCTGAGATACACTGGTCACACGGTGCACAGTGGGAAAAAAGTGCCCGGAACGCGGAAGAATTCTATATCTCAGCTCGGAGTGGAACGATTTCTGTATATATAATCCAACTTTAAGGAACATTTTCAAGGAATCGAATGAACATGGTCTCATTGGCCGCGCCGAACTGCTTGGGGAGCAAATGAGCTCATTAACCCTGGTTCCCCTAATGTTTCCTTGTTGTTCAGAAATTTCTTTGCTCGGTATGACTCAAGATCAACAAAATGATGCTAGTCCTATGTAAAATCTCCAGGAAAAAATATTGAAGTAGGTTTCTTTCATCGCTCGGCTCTGTGAACGAAGATATGGCTGTTTTTACCCTGATTCCCCTGTTGTGTTTTTCAGAAATTCATTTGCTCGATGTTATTAATGAACTTCAAAATAATGCTAGTCCCATGTAAATTTTTTTATATTTTTCACAATTTTTTTTGCTCGGTGTGGCTCAAAATCAATAGAAAAAATGTACACAGAGGATAAAAACAACCCCAATTGATCACAGAGCTGTGCGGTGAACGAAATCAATTTCAATCGATTCCTCGGCAACTTTTACAAAGGACTAGCCTTAATTTGGTGATCTTGAGTAACTCCGACCAATAATTTATATAACTATTAGGGAATCAGGGTAAAATCAGTTATATCTTCATTCACAGAGCCATGCAATGAATGAAACCAATTAATCGATTGCCCAGATAATTTTACATAGAACTAGCATTATTTTATTGATCTTGAGTCACACCGAGCAAAGAAAATTGTGAAAAACATGAAAATATTAGGGTAATCAGGGTAAAATCAATCATATCTTCATTCACAGAGCCGTGCGGTGAACGAAACCTGCTTCAATCGATTTTTCAGGAAATTTTACATAGGATTAGTATCATTTTGTTCATCTTGAGTCTCACCGAGCAAAGAAATTTCTGAACAACAAGGAAATATTAGGGGAACCAGGGTAAAATGAGCTCATTTGCTCCCAAAGCAGTTCCACGCGGTTCATTCGGTTCCTTGGAAATTTTCCTTCAAGTTAAGGTAACATTTACAGAAATCGTTCCAATCCGAGCTGAGATATACACACTCAAAAATTATGAATTTTACGCGAGACGTAATTCATGTTTGTAAAAAGTCAGAGAAAAAAAGAAAGATTTCGTGTAATATTATGTCAACTGAAACTGACACATACGCAATTCGACGAAAAATGTGTTTGATTGAATATCTTTTCTCATCTCTTTCAACTCATTCTTATGTATTAAAGGACGCTTGAATGTGTCGGTCTCAGGAGACAGAAATTTACATGACATTTTGGTAGTGTGTAGAATTCTTTCGCGTTTCGGGCACTTTTTTTCCCACTGTGCACTGCAGTGTTTTGAAAAAAAAAAAAACTCCTTGTTTTCCAGTTTTTATACAATATTCGTTTTATTTATGTAGAACTACGTCTTTGTTTTCTAAACTGGGGTCAGAGCTGGTAAATCTCACGGCCATCATGTGACGATGACAAAACAGGCCTTCTCACTGTCACTAGAAGAAACGAACAATCATGAGCTTTCTTGTCATTCTCACACCATCATTCGCTCCTGAGATTTTCCGCCATACGATTTTGTTTCAGAAATATCTTAATTATGTACATAAAATAAGCCAAGCAATAATATGTTATCGATAAAGTGGAAATTATTTGTGAAGTTTTGTGATAAATCTCACAATTATACCAATAAATGTTCTTGTTGGAGCGATGACCAAAACACTGTCACGTGCTGTCATGACGAAACAATCGATGAGAATTTGAAGAAAATCTCCATCATCGTTTTCTGAGAGATTTTCAGACGTATTTCGGTATTTCGGTGCCTCAATCGATCGGAAATATCTCTGCGCATCGATTTCAGTAATGAAAACTATTGATTTTTTACAATAAACTATTGAAAATAACGCAAACAATAAGGTGATGTCTTATAATGCTGATATTTTAGATTAAATTTACTAAATTCAAAGTATTCTTCTATTACAGACTTCAAGTTTAAGTAAGGAACGTCTCCTATGCATCAATAAATGATATATAAGGGAGACACCTTAGCATTTTGCTTCAGTCTTTCAACGATCTCGAAGATGTTGTATCAGCGCTCAGCTGCGCATCATCAAGCCGTCACGCTATTGACTAGCAATATGTCTGGCCGTGTCAAATTCACAGTCGGATTGCATTGACGAGCAGCCTTTGGCCAAACCGGCGATGTTTTAGTTGATTGTTGCTAGAAAGTGGCTTGTTATGCGGTCGGTTGACCCAGTCAATGGAGAATGCTTAGAGAATGCTAACACAACCACGAGGAGAAAAGGCCAAAAAATGGAGCAAAAACCCGTTTTCAGGGCTATTGTTATGATTTTGGAAAAGGGTTACACTGAATTATTATAAGAGTTTGCTCATTATATCAGCAACCTCCTAACTCGTAAATCCTGTCCGATTCGTATCATTATTACGTATTACCGTACATTTTTAGAGCGGAGTATTCACGAAATATCGCAATCCAAAATATCGAAATATCGCAAAGTGAATTTTTGATCATTTTTATTCTAAGTTGTGCCAGAAAGTAACAAGACGAAATTGTGCTAATTATGACAAGTAATAAGCTGGAAAATCCTAAAAAGAAATGATGAAGCAGAAGAAGAAAAATCTGTCATTTGCATAGTAATTCCCTTTCACGGACTTCAATATCCTATACCAATGTACTGACATTGACATTTTCTATTATTTTCAATTAGTGGAACTTCGATTCACGTGGGATTTAAGACTACTTGGAAATAATTATTACGAATTATGAAAATAATTGAAATGTAGCAACAGTTGGCTACTATATACAAGTGCAATACCCAGAAGCGCAAGATGAATCAACAGGAGAACGTTCTTTTGAACTACCAAAGGCGGTCGCTAAGCGAGCTAGGTGTTATGAGACTAAAATTAAATTGTTGTCAAGTATGTTTTTTTTAAATCAATCAAATTTATTGAACGTTCTTATGCTTATGTTTTGACCACTTTAATTTTTCGCAAATTCTTTCCACTAACTTTTGCATTAAAAAAATGGATTTTTTACGGATGATGTTAAAACAAAATCTAAGACAGATAATTGCTTTAGATAAATTTTCCATGGAAGGTAATTATTTAAGCATCCTTGCAAAAAATTCTACGCTCTTGCGAGCGGCCTTCCGGCAGTTAACCGGAACATTCACCATTGCGGTCGAAAACATGCGTGTATACAGTTCTTTTTATTTATCAATTCCTCCTCAGTTTTCGCGACAAAATTGTTGAAGTAGATCTTACGCTTCAGGTTGGCCAAGAAATTCTCGATGGGACGCAGCTGTGGGACGTTGGGCGGGTTCGCCGACTTGGGTACCACATCGATATTCAGCCGCTCCATCTCCTCCAACGATTGCTTCGAGTCGCAGGCCGACGCCAGATCCAGCCAGAACACCGCGTCTTAGCCCTTATAGTATTTCTTGATGAACGACGCAACTTCCGGCAGGCATTTCGTACTAACAATTTCCCCGCTCACTGGCAGTCCAGAGTGAAAGAAGAGCGGCTTTGACATCTCCTTCTCACTGATTGTCAGCCACAGCAGCACCTTCTTGGGGAACTGGGTGTGTGAAATGAATTTAACCTCGGAGCTCGCTTCCTTCGTGGAGGAAGTAAAATACGAAGTGCCCTGGCAGTCGTTGCCATCAAGGGTGAGATAGGTCTTGTCGTCCATCACCACCGCCACGTTTTTTTTTGTTGGGGCATAGAACCACTGCGTCCACTGTATTGAACTTTAGTGGTAGAAAACCGCCACGTCGCGATTTGCCTGGAAAATCGAGTTGACCATCTTATTCAGCCGCTGCCACTGCGTCATTGCCTACAGTTCTGAAACCAGTAGACGCGACTTCCGCTTCCTGATATGTATGTTCATGTTTGCCAGGTACTTTTTCACTGTTTGGCCGGTTGAACCGACCTCCCGGCCAAGTGCAGGCAGCAATGTAGCCACTTTTCCCTTGGTCTTCCTCTTCAGCATCCTTTGGAGCTTCTTGCCGCTCAGGTTCGTCGGCCGTCCGTAACTGGGCTTTCTTTCGATGCTCTGATTGTTGTCGAATTGTGTGAAGATGTTGTAGATGCCGGAAAGGGCACTGAGAGAGCTGTCAAAGTTTGTCTGCTGACTCATAGGTTACTATGATTGATGCTGCATGAGTAGTTTTGTCAATGCGGGTTAAGGTAAGCCCATGAAAAATCGGCAATTTTTGTCCATTTTTTTATGCAAACGTTAATTCCTGCGTTTGTTTGTTATGATAGCTATGATGCTGATAGAATGTTGTCGTATTGTCGTATTATTATTATTTCTTGTTGGATATTTTCACCACTGCGACCAGTTTTTCGATCTATTGTGATATATTCCCCTATTTATTTTTGCTCTGTCCAGGTGACCACTATTGTTGGGAGTGGTCGTCAACGCTTGACTTAGAGTATTACACGGTGTTCAATAAGTTCGAATACAAGTTTTCATCATTGCGTAGGTATGCGCCATGTACATATTCTGCATTGGTATTGGTGTCAGCTTTAGCTTCATTCATACGCTACCGAATGTGCGCGGTGTTGACATTCTGTTAGTTGTTGTTCGTTTGTTACGCGCGATGAAAGAGCATCGGGACTTCGTAATTAAGCGTTTTTGAACGGTGAGCGACCCGGCGATATATTCCGGCTGCTGAAATCGCATGGGGTCAAGCGGAACTTTGTCTACACGACCATCAGGCGATACCGGGAGACGTCCTCGACCAGTGACCGTGCGAGATCCGGTCGGCCGCGTTCAGCGAGGACGCCACGGGTCATCAAGATCGTGAGGAGCGAATTCGGCGCAAAAAGAACCGCTCAATCCGGAAAACGGCTGCAGATCTCAACGTTTCCATTGGAACCGCTCACACCATACTCACCAAGGACCTTGGTTTCAGGCCTTACAAAAACGTAAGGTCCATGGCGTTTCGGAGGCTACCAGCAAAAGCGGTTGGATCGAGCTAAGAGGATCCTCTCTCGGCACGCTGGTCAGGAGTTTGTTTTTCGGACGAGAAACTGTTCGTGCTGCAGCAGCCGCCTGATGTGCAAAATGACCGGGTGTGGGCGCCATCGAGGGACAGCATTCCTGAATCCAATATAAACATCCCTCGGTTCCAAAGTGCCGCGTCGGTGATGGTTTGGGGGCAGTATGCAAACGTGGTAAGCTACCCTTGGTGTTTATTGAAAAAACGTCAAAATCAACGCGGCGTACTACAAAACTGAGGTTTTGGAAAAGGTTGTTGCCCCCAGTCTCCGAAGCCTCTACGGCGATGAGCACTACGTGTTCCAGCAGGACGGTGCACCAGCCCATACGGCAAATGTGGTTCAAGCCTGGTGTCGGGACAATTTAACCGACTTTCTGGACAAAACTTTGTGGCCTCCCAGCTCCCCGGACTTGAATCCTCTCGACTTTTTGTTTGGTCCTATATGATGGCGAAGCTGAACGAATACAAGGTCAGCACTTTGGATCATTTCAAGACGGTAATTCTCAAAATCTGGGACGAAATGCCCATGCAGTCCGTGCGTGCCGCCTGCGACGCGTTCGAGAAATGTTTGAAGCTCGTTAAGGAGTACAAAGGGGGGGTCATTCCAAGAGAAATGTTGTAAACGTTCCTTGTAAACATAGCTTTCAATAACATAAATCCAAAAAATAAAAAAACATGTTTTCATTTTTTTAACAAATTTTGAAAGTGTATCCGAACTTATTGAACACCGTGTATACCAGCACGGTATTACACTTCAAATGAATAGCACTACCGTACTGGGATTTGTTCTCCAAATATCAGAGGGTTCTATTAGCCCTTTGTTGAAGTAGTAACTTCTTTTAATGAAAATTGCCGAACAGTGGCTTTTTCCATACCGCAAAAGCGACATGAGCCATCTTGAAGTTTTCCAATCACCTTCAAGTGGTAGTGGTTCGGACAATGGCCTGTTAAAAGACCAGTATGTAATGAACCGTTTTGATTGCCTAGCTGTGAGATAGTTGTTCCAGTTTTTATTCGTTTTCGAAGATTTCCAGGCTTTGAGCTCCATTCTAAGGGAAGAAGCAGATAAACTACAAAAGGGCTCAGGTCCTTCGAACTGAAGAGACGATCCGAGTCTTGCTAGTGTATCAGCTCGTTCATTTCCACCAATTCCGCAGTGACCAGAAACCCAGTATAGATTGACTTGATCACGGCAAGACAATTTTTGAAGTGATTGAACACATTCCCAAACATGCTGAGATGTGCATGTTGCTGACTTTAAAGCATTTAAAGCTGCTTGACTGTCTGACATTATACATATATTTGAGCACATAACAGAACATTCCAGAATTGCTGGAACTTCAGCTTGGAATACAGTAGGCCACCTGCCCATCGGAATTGACATGTCTATCCCTGGACCAGTTACTCCTGCTCCAACTTGATTGTTCATTCCTGAACCATCTGTGAAGAAAATTATCTATCCTAGTTAGACAAAGATTCCCACGAATTACGATCAGGACCAAATATTTGATACGCACGGGTGAAGTTGCATGTTTTTTTTCATCCAATCTTCGTTGTTCATAACTAAAGAATTTAGTTTAATAATTTTTAGAATGCTTAGATGCCCTATTAGATCACCATCAAAGAGGTTTGCAGATCTTTTAATCCTCAAAGCGCTCTTTTCAGCTTCTAGTTGTACGACTTTATGCAATTTTAGTATGTATAGTAAAGCATCCAGTGCTTTCGATGGAGTCTCATTGCACCAGTGATTGAAAAAGTTGCTAGTCTTTGAAGTATTTCTAACTTTCTCTGAGAAACTCTCTCTTTCGTTTTTGGCTACAAGATTATTCCCTAGTAGCACACTTGTTGCCATTTAGTTGAGATAACATAAATATGACTTACTAAGTCATAATCAAGTTATTACAACTAATTATGATCATAGTGTGCTACTTGGGTTGAAGCGTAGGTAACCCGTATATACACTCAAGCAATAGACCGGACAACGTGATTCTGGCACAATGGATGTATCCAAAACAACTGTCAAATCGTATGGGAAATGTTCGTTTTGGATACAACATGGCGGCCTATGTCCGGTCTATTACTTGAGTGTCTATAGTAACCCGGGGTCTCACAATTGCCGAGTAAATACAGTGTTCGCAAATGTTCTTTTGCTTATCCATAGAGCATTGGTAGTTTTGGTTATCGTCTGCTCTAGATGTGTATTCCAGTTGAGTTTGCCGTCAAGGATTACTCCAAGGTGTTTGACAGTATCTGAAAGGTCCAAAAGGGTATCTTTCAATGTTATACTTTCAAATGAGTATTTTCTCCTTCGTGTAAATGGCACAGTAGTTGTTTTGAAAGGGTTTATGCTCAGCCCTTCCCCATCACACCGCGATGAGACCAACTTTAAAGCAAGTTGCATTCTGTTTGCGATGATACCGCTATATATTCCACGTACTATAATAACTGTATCATCTGCAAAGCCAACTATTTCGAAGCCTAAAGCTATCGGATTTTTGAGAAGATCATCAACTATTAAAGACCATAATAGAGATGATAACACGCCTCCTTGCGGGCACCCTTTAATTGCTCTATCACTGATGAATGAGCTTCCGAGGTTCGCTGATATTTCTCTTTTTGATAACATCTCTGTAATCCAATCAACAGTGCATTTGTCGAAATCACGTTTCGACATAGCTGTGATCATTGACTCATGAAATGTGTTCTCGAATGCACTTTCGATATCAAGGAAAGCCGCTAGTGAAATTTGTTTTGCTCCAAAAGATTTTCATAGTTTTGTAACAACCGTGTGTAGTGCTGTTACTGATGATATACCCATCAAATATGATGACTTGATGTATCCATCGATTATTTTTTCCATTGTTTTTAGCAGGATGGATGATAAGCTTATCGGCCTGAAGGATTTCGGTGAGCTGTTATCCTTTTTATTAGGTCTGGGTATAAAAGTTATCCGCACTTGTTGCCACGCTGTTGGAATGTAGACTATATTAAGCTAGCTTGCAAAAGTTTTGTGAGAATGTGTGCTAAAATCGCCTTTCCATTCTGTAGTAAAGGGTGTCCACGATGAAATTGCCACACATTTCATCCGATTGCCATCAAATTTTCAGGGATTGAGAAATAACTATTAAACTTCATTTTACCATTTTACTCGTATTTTATTTACAGTCCATACGCAAATGCCCGCACCTTGGCCTTAACCCCGGCCATAAGATTCTGCACAACCTGTGAATCAACCGTTTTTTGCATGTAAACCCATACTTTCTTCAGTTCCTCGACTGTCTTCACTACCTAAGGTCGTTTAAGAAGGTGCTGCTTCATAATCGCCCAGTACTTCTCGATGGGGCGGAGCTCCGGAGTGTTGGGAGGGATGAACATTTTCGGCACGAAATTGACCTTATTGTCCGCATACCACTTCAGCACGTCCTTGGAGTAGTGGCATGAGGTCAAATCCGGCCATAAGATTGTTGGGACGTTGTGGGCCTTCAGGAGAGGAAGCAGCCGCTTCTGGAGGCACTCTTTTATGTACACCTGTCCGTTCATCGTGTCCTGGTCACGAAAGGTGCACTCCGCTTCCCGCACGTGCAGATGGCTTGCCAAACCAGGAATTTCTTCGCAAATTTGGACATCTTCTGAGTGCGGACATGCTCGGAACGCTGAACTTATCCTTGGCCGTGAAAAACAGGTTGCCGGGGATCTGTTTGAAGTCGGCCTTCACATATGTTTCGTCGTCCATGATGCAGCATTCAACTTTCGTCAGCATGTTGAGGTACAACTTCCTGGCACGGGTTTTGGCGGACTTGTTCTGCTTCTCGTCGCGATTAGGGGTCTTTTGTACCTTGAACGTTCGAAGCCCAGCCTTAGTTTTGGCCTTCTGGACAAAACTTCGGCTTAGGTGCAGCTTCTTAGCCACATCCCGAACGGAGGCGTTCGGATTTCGGTAGAAGGCCCCAACTACGCGGTTGTGATTTTTGGTGTTGTACGGAATACTTTTTCCTTCACTTCTGGGCTTCCGATCGGTGGTCAACCGTTCCTCGAACCGCTTAATCACTCGCGACACCGTGGAATTCGTGATTCCCAACGTTTTAGCGATGGAACGATGCGAGAGATCCTTGTTCTCGTGATGAATGCGCAAGATTTTATCACGCACGAGTTGTTCTTTCGACTCCATTTATTTGACCACAGGACGAGTTTTGACCACAGGACTTTAAAACTTGCAGGATGTAAATAATGCACTATGAACTAAATCCACCCAAATTTTCATTAAATTCTACCGAAGGGTTAAAAAGTTAGAGCAATTTCATAGTGTGGCAATTTCATCGTGGACACCCTTTAGTACAGGAAAAATTCCATCCCTACCAGGAGACTTGAAGAGTTCAAAGTAGAGGTGGCAATGCGCTCATGAAATGTGCTTAAGAACTTGTTAACCAAGATGAACGAGTGACCCAGCGCTCTTTTTAATTGAACGGAACCTCACCCGCTCAGCTCACACACAAAACTAATATGTGAGCGGGAGCGTGAACGGGAGCTATTTCAGTTTGCAATATGACAAGCGCGCGGGAGCGCAAACGACAGCACCTATCCAATAGAGCTCACAAACTGTACCATGTGATAGGGGAGCTACATCTCTATAACTGAGCGAGAGCGCCTATTGATATGTGACTCCCGAGCTACTGATCGACTGCTAAAGCTAGTTGTACTGAGTGAGTGAGAGCGGGAACGAGATGAAGCGGCTTAGCATCTGATTAAATTTTCTCCTAAACCAGAGGAACGTTCGAAACAGCTATGAAAAGAGCGAGAGTGATATTAAAACTCGCAAGCAGATGGAAGTTTTTCTTTCACGCTCTCGCTCAACATTGCAATGATTGTCTGTGTATGATTAAATTAGGAAAAAAAGCTATCAACTTATCAAACTGCATTCAAACGATTCTCTTCCTCCAAATATCGAAAAGTTGGTAGATGAACTGGAATATGGTCTCATCAAGCAGTTTGGGAAAAGAGAATCGAATGAAATGATCGCTCAATCTTTCTCTATCAAACTCAATCCATCAGACGGTTTAGGAAGCAAAGTTTTGGAGATGAGGAGATTTACAAAGCGACGAACCATGTTCTTGTGTACAAAATTGATACTTCCTATGAAAATCAGCAAGCTAAGACCCAATCGGTATCAGCATCAGATAATGATGAAAGGGTTGTGCATTCCTGCAACGTATAGATCTTTTCCAAAGCAGAACTGGTTGGTGAGATATGTAGTAAGCTAACCACGAAACATATTTCGTAAATTGTAATTACTGTTAAAAAAAAAACAAATCGAATATTTCAACGGTAAATACACATTTTTTTTTCAAAAATCTCAATACATGCCTCCAATGTATCCTTTTGGATCTCCGTATTTCATTATTGTGAGGGATTCCGAAGACCGAAGACCGCCAATTTTCCTAATGTCCTCCAGCTGCAAATGATTGAAAATGTTTGGGTGAACCTTAAACGGAGTGAATAAGCGTTATAAAATTTGTTCCATTATATTATCTTTTGTAGTTCTTTTTTATTGCCATCCGCAATAAGTTAAGTTAGTTTCAAGTCTTTATGATAAAAAATAGTTTAGGAAAAAAAGTAACCATATATGTCACTTTCAAGCTGGTTTGAGTTTGAAGTCAGGATTCATACCAAACATATAATTATTTTCCTGCTCGACCGGACAGATTGTTAATTTCTACCCTTCAAATTTCATATTGGTTGTATCAACAAGCCTCATCGTGAAACACATATATATATATTGTTGACTTATTAATATTGTTTGAAATATCGAACAGACCCCTTTTCGCCTTGAGCTCATACGTGCGAATTGAATTTATTAAACATTCTCAAACCAGTTGATCGCCTGTCTCGAAAAGTTGATTAAAATTTAGCATATCACGATTTAGTCCAGATGAGCTGAATCATCCACATCTTCCAGCGAATAAATTGAATTCCCTTCTGCTGAAAACGTGATGCTAAATCCACGTGACACGGGTAACAAATCCAAATTCTCCATAGACGTCAACTTGAATCTGGCAAACATGCGACTCAAGAAACCCCGTTCCTTCGCGCGGAGAGCAGCACAACAACGGCGAAGCAGAAGATGTAGAAGCAGCAGCAGCAGCGTAAAAGTGTTGTGTACACGGTGATAATTAATCTGATTCATAAATCATGCTTTACATGTTGTACGTTCATTAAGATAAATGGTCGGTTCGGTGCCCCGCATTCGAGCCCCGACGGCAACGACGACGACGACGGCGACGTTTCGGCTCTCCACCGCCGCGATGAGTAAATAAAAGTTCATGAGCAAACAGCGGACTGCATCGTGCTCACCCTGTTAGTGATCAATGAGCTCACTTCAAGCGTTTTGTAACTCAACGATCGACACTGGAATTCGATACACCCGTCTACCTCCACACTGACTGTGGTGATAAGTGTTGTTCTACTGCAGTACCGAGTTGGTTGAAATTAGCATGTAATTTTAAAGTTCGATTCCAAGACCAGACCCAGACGGGGCGGTTCCGTTCATTAATTCTGCATCCGGGGCAAAGCGGGTTTCAACTAGATCTGTGCGCCGACGCGCCACGCCGCCGACGTCGACGATTTTATAGCGCCGCCGCCGCCGCCACTATTTTCGACCGGCGCGCCGCTGATTTTTTTTTGCACGCGCCGCCGGGCAATTTGAGGCGCGCCGATAAAAATTTTCACCGTGTATGTATCCCTTCAGTTAAGTTTATTAGCCCTTCAGAAACCTGCCTTTATTACTGATGACAAATTATGACATCTCGATGAGATGTGCCATCCAGAGGGTGTGCGTGTGAAACAGTGATCAGCTTTGTCGTTTCGTTCTAGAAACTTCAGTGTACATTTTCGTTTTCGATTTTAGCTGATTCGTGATGGTTTGATTTGAAAATAATGAAGGTCCTTATATGTCGAAAATTTCCATCGCAAGTGTACATATTGATACCACAAATAATGGTAATCGAACTAGCGATGTGTGGAAAAGAATTGGTGCACTAAAACATGTCAAAAATGGTTTTACACGTCATCTGCTTCCTGAAAAAGTGTTTTGCAATGTATGTCTAATCGAAGCAAAACAAAAACTCAAAACTCCGATTGTCTAGAAATTTAAAATGTTTAAAGTACTCTACCCCCTCGGGAATCTTGTCCAAGCATTTTATTCTCGTGTAATTTCAAAGGACTGGGATTGATTTTAAAATACACTGGGATTAAAATCCAGCGAAAACATATTCCGAGGTATGAGGCTATCAATAATTGAGAAATAAACTAAATATTGTAGTGAATACTGGCGGATAAAACACAACTATCTATCTATGTTTAGATAATGTAGTAAATATGGGTGGGCAAAGGTAACCTTCAAATTTTTTGAATGTTATTTCATAATTTTGTCCAAAATAGAAGAAAATGTTATGTGCGCTCCAGATGACGCGCTATTTCACTTGATGTAAACAAGCTTCAAATCAATGTTCGTACATCTAGTTTTCACTGGAAATAATACATCTGCTGGCTCATATCAAGATTCGCTATGTCAAGTGATATAGCTCGTAGTCTTAAACAAATCTCGAGTACTTTTTCAAATAGACGTATCTGATTTTGTAAACAAAGAGGGGGAGTAAGATTCAAACGTAAAATTTTTAGAGCTTTCAGTACCCTCACGGAAAGTAGCAGCACCATCGTGTTAGGGAAATGTTGTTCCTTGTGTTGGTGGCCCTAGTTTGCATGAAACTGCTAAGGGTTTTAAGAATTTAACGTTTGAATCTTACTTCCCCTCTTTGTTTACAAAATCAGATACGTCTGATTGAAAAAGTACTCGAGAAATAGAGTTTATTTCCACAACTTAATAGCATTTTGTTAGGCGTGAGAAAGTTCAAAAACCATCTTTAACGATCAGTGTAAATTAACAGTGATTGGACATATCAGATTTTTGCATTTAATAGTCAAGACTGTATAAATAAGGGGTGTTTATTAAATTTAATATATCGGCAAAGATTCTTCATTAGGGCCCAACTGACAAACGTAAATAATGACTTCCTCCGCAAAATTCTCATAGCACAAAGGCTAGCCATGTCAGCCTTCAAATCTATTGGATAGGTGAACTCTTCTTCTCCGAAATGACCCTGGTGGATTGATTAGGCGAGTTTTCAATGACAAGTAACTTACGAAAAAAGACACTGTTTACGATTGTCAGTTAGGCCCTAATGAAAAATCTGTGTGGGATATATCGACACTAATATCAACGAAAGACAAAATGGACAAAACATTTGTCGAATAAAACCATCGTAGGGAAAACATTGTTTCTATTTGAAGATGACTAATTCCTATTCAAATAACTTGGCTAACCACTGAATTAACCGGCAAATCAGTGCATAGTGTATACGTGATTGTGATAATGTTGTGAAAATATTGCTGGTTTGGTATATATCACTGCTCTTAATTGGAGTTTTTTATATTTGATTTATCTTTGAATCGTTAAGCTCCGGAATATATGATTTTCAAAGCAATTTGATACTTTTTGCATTTATTATGTATTTAGGTTTTGATACTTCAGGTTCCTTAAATTTTTAATTCCTATTATTTTTAGATATTTGTTTATTATTTTGATTCTTCAGATTTTTAGATAGGGCAAATGACGACTTTGGCGGGTTTTCTTCTATTATTGTCAGGTTTTTTTTAAACTGATTACACTCATATTTTTTCAGAAGAATAACTGAGTGTGAATAGAAGAATGTTGAGGCCGAGTTTCAAAACCTTAGAATTTTTAGATGCTCAGATATTTAGATTATTAGATTCTTGATTTTTAGACTTCCAAGTTTAAGATTTATAGATTTAAAGGTGTCTTGATGTTTAAATTTTAAGATTTTACGATTTTTATATATTAGGATTTTTATGTTAAGATTTTTAAATTTTAAGATTTTTTAATTTAAGGATTATTAAATTTTTAGATTTACAGATTTTTAGATTTCTAGATTTCAAGATTTCTGATACATTAAGATTTTTAGATTTTTTTAGAAAATTAGATAATAAGATTTTGAAATTTTGAGATTTTGAGATTTTGTGATTTTAAGATTTCTAGATTTTAAGATTTTTAGATTTTTAAATTTTCAGATGTTTACATTTTAAGATTTTTAAATTTTTAAATATTTAGATTTTAAGATTTAAAGATTTCTAGGTTCTTAGATTTTTAGATTTTTAGATTTTCCGACAGACTTTAGGGTCTAAGGATTTCTAGGTTTAAAGATAATAAGATGTTTTAAATTAAAGATTTTTCGACTTAAATTTTTAAAATTTTTAGATCATTAGATAATTAGATTATTAAATTTGTAGAATTGTAGATTTTTAGATGTCTAGGTATCTAGATTTTTAGATTTTTAGATATTTAGATTTTGAGATTTTTCGATATGTATAAGATTTTAGAATTTTTAGATTTTTAGATATTTAGATTTTTAGATTTTTAGATATTTAGATTTTAAGATATTCAGATATTTAGATTTTGGGATTTTAAGATTGATTTTTAGATTTTTGGATTATTAGATTTTAAGATACTTTGATTTTTTTAAATTTAGATTTAAGGATTTTTAAGTTTTTAAGATATAAAGATTTTAAAATTTTCTTAGTTCTAGAATTTTAAGATTTTTAAATTAGAAGACTTTTAAATTTTAAGATTTTTAAATTTTAAGATTCATAGATTTTAAAACTTTTTAAAATTTTTAGATTTTGATTTCTTGATTTATATAATAGTTTTTAAGTTTTTTAAGATTTTAAGATTTTGAGATATTTAGATTTTCAGATTTTAAGAGTTTTAGATTTTTAGATTTAAAGATTTTAGGTTTAAAGATTATTAGATGTTTTGATTTTTAAAGATTTTAAGATTATCAGATATTTGAATTTTTAAATTTTAGAATTATTAGATTATTAGATTATTAAGATTATTAAGATTATTAGATTATTGAATATTGAGATTATTAGATTTGTAAGATATGTTGATATGTAAATTTGTAGATTTTAAGGTTTCTAGATTTCTAGATTTTTAAATTTTTAGGTCATCAGATTTTTAAATTTTTTATGTATTTTGATATTTAGATATTGAGATAATAAGATATTTAAATTTTAAGATTTACAGATTTTTAGATATTTTGATTTTTAGATATTTAGATTTCTAGATTTTTAAATATTCAGATTCAAGATACATAGATTTTTAGATTTTTAGATCTTTATATTTTAAAATAATCAGATATGATGATTTTTAGATTTTTCATATTTTAAGATATTTAGATACTTAGATTTATAGATTTTAAGATTATTAGATTTTTGGTTTTTAAGAAACAAAGGTATATAGATTTTGTGATTTTAAGATTTCTATATTTTTAGATATTTAGATATTTAGATTTTAAGATTTTTGAATTTAAAGATTTCACGCTTAAAATTCTTTAGATTATAAGATGTTTGGATTATAAGATTTTCAAATTTTAAGATTTTTAAATTTTAAGATTTTTTATTTTTAATATTTTTAAATTTTATAATATTTAAATTTTAAGATTTCTAAACTTAAGGATTTTGAAATTTTAAAATTTTCTGTTTTTTAGTAATCTGGATTTCTAGATTTTAAAATATTACGATTTTGAGATTAAAAAATAATTAGATATTTAAATTTTAAGATTTTGAGATTTTTAAGATTTTGAGATTTTGTCAGATTTTAAGATTTCTAGATTTTAAGATATAAGATTTTTTAGATTTTTAGATATCTTTAGATTTTAAGATTTTAAGAATGGTTTTAAGTTAATTTTAAGATTTTAGAATTTTAAATTTTTAGGTATTAATATTTTTTTAGACTGTTTTAGATGTTAGATATCTAGATTTTAAGATTTTAAGATTTTTAGAATTTTAAATTTAGATTTTTAAGATGTTTAAATTTTAGATTTTTAGATTTTTAGATGATATTTAGATTTTTAGATTTTTAGATATTTAGATTTTAGATTTATATTGATTTTAAGATTTTAGAATTTTCTAGATTTTTAGATATCTAGAGATTATTTTAAGATTTTAAGATATTTTGATTTTTAAGATTCTAAGATTTTGAGATTTTTAAATTTTATAAATTTTAAGATTTTTAGATTTTTGATATTTAGATTTTAGATTTTTAGATTTTAAGATTTTTTAAATTTTAAAATTTAGATATTTAGATTTTCAGATTTTAGATCTTTAGATTTTTGAATTTTTAAGATTTTAAGATTATAATATTTTTAGACTTTTAGATATACTTTAAGATTTAAGGATTTTAAGCTTCAAAGATTATAAGATGTTTAATTTTTAGATTTTTAGACTTTTAGATTTTTAAATTTTTAGATCATTAGATAATTAGATTATTAAATTTTTAGAATTGTAAATTTTAAGCTGTCTAGATATCTAGGTTTTAAAATTTTTTAGATATTTAGATTCTGAAATTTCTATATCTATAAATCAAGATATTTAGATTTTTTGATATTTTAATATTTAGATTTTTAAGATTTTCAGATATTTTGAATTTTTAGATTTTAAGATATTTAGATTTTTAGATTTGAGAATTTAAGATTTTTGGATTTTTAGATTTTTTAGATTTTTGGATTTTTAGATTTTAAGAATTCTAAGTTTTAGGATTTTAAGATTTTTAAATTAAAAGATTTTTGAATTTTAAGATTTTTAGATACTCAAATAAGATTTCTAGATTTTTATAATTTTAAATTTGAAATTTTCAGAAAATTAGATATTCAAATTTTGAGATTTTGAGATTTTAAGGTTTCTTGAATTTTACATTTTTAGATCTGTTTTTAAGATTTTTAGATTTTTAGATTTAAGGATTTTTAAGTTTTAAGATAATTAGGTGTTTTGATTTTTAGATTTTTTGATTTTAAATATGTAGATTATTAGATTATTTGATTATGAGATTATAAGATTTACAAATCTTTAGATATTAAAATTTCCTGATTTTTAGATTTTTATATTTCAAAATTTATATACTTTAAATTTTATTTAGATGTTAAGATATACAGATTTTAGGATTTTAAGTTTCTAGATTTTTAGATTTTGAGAGATTTAGATTTAAAAATTTTAAGATTTTAAGATTTTTAGATTTACAAAATTTTAAGATTTTTATATATTAAAATTTTTAGATACTTAAATATTTAGATTTTTTTATTTTAAATTTTCAGATATGTAGATTTTTAGATTATAAGAATTGAGGATTTGTAGATTTTTAAATGTTTTGATTTTTAGATTTTGAGATATTTAAATTTTTAGATTTTCAGAGTTTTAAATTTTTAGATTTTGAGATGTTTAATGTTCAGATTTTAATATTTTTAAATTTTTAGATTTTTAGAATTGTTGGTTTTTTTAGATTTTTGAATTTTTAGATTTAAAGATTTTATATTTTTAAATCATTAGATTCTTAGATTTTGAGATATTTAGATTTAAATTTTAGATTTTTAGATTTTTAGATTATTTAGATTTTTAGATATTTAACTTTTAGATTTTTAGATTTTTAGATTTTTAGAATTTTTAGATTTTAAGATATTTAGATTTTTAAATCATTTAGATTTTTAGATTTTTAGATTTTAAGATTCTTAGATTTTTAGATTTTTAGATTTTTAAATTTTTAAATTTTTAGATTTTTAGATTTTTTTAAATTTAGTTTTTTAGATTTTTAGATTCTTAGATTTTTAAATTTTCTGATTCTAAGATATTTAGATATTTAGATTTTAATATTTAAGATTTTAAGACCTAGACTTTTAGATTTTTAGATTTCTAGATTTTTAGATTTTTAGATTTTTAGATTTTTTTTTTGATTTTTAGAATTTTAGATGCTTAGATTTCTAGATTTAAAAATTTTCAGATATGTAAATTTTAAGATTTTTAGATTTATAGATTTTAGATATTAAAAACTAAACTCCATGCTTCAGGACAAAGAATCCCTACTGAGCCCTTGCGGCACGCCATGCCGGTCAGTTCAGCGCAAGGGAGTCCCACTTCGACCTGTGCAGAAGCCACGTAGACTCATTTTTGACAAACTAAACCACCAACCCCCCCGACCCAACCCGTTGACTTTTCTCTTCGGAAATGGGTTCCTTAGAAAAGTCTACGTGGTTTATGAATAGACCCTTACATAAAAATTAAAAACAGGCAAATTTTACCGATAGGCCGAATTTTAGATCCATAGACCACCATTAGAGCCCTTTCCCATATTTTCATGATAAGGTCTGTATCTACATTAATCCGGATATCTTCAAATCATTGTAACTTTCGAAATATTGCACGTAGGAACGACACATTTCACTGTGGTATAGCTGAGAGTCTATGATGAGAAAGACTATGATTAATGTTTACATTTCATGTTTAGTATTCAAGATGGCGACGAATAATAAACAACAGCGTGAGCGAATTTTGTACGGGCGTACGGCATATCCTGACTTGTCAATACGGGACCTTGCAAAAACAATGGATTCGCTTAAATCCACTGTTCACGATGTGCTCAAATCAATTTCGGAACGGTGGAGAGGAAACCGAGAAGTGACAAACACATTGGACGCGCTGATCCTGTCATGGCCCGAAAGGTGAAAAGGATATTAACGAAAAACCCAAATCTCTCCATTCGAACGGTGGCTCGTAAAAAAGGGATGTCGCCTGGTTTTGTCCAAAAATCAAAACAACGTTTGGGACTTATAAAGTAAAAACAGTTCCAAATCGCAACGACAAACAGAACTTGGCAGCAAAATCACGGGCTCGACGTTTGTACTGCGAATATTTGACGAAGTTTTCATGCGTTGTTATGGATGTTGAGGCTTATTTCCTGGAGGATTTCAAGCAGCTTTCAGGGCTGGCTTTTTATTCTGCTATGGCCAGAAATGCTACAGCTGAGCATTTCAGAACGAAGAAGCCATCGAAATTTTCCAAAAAATATCTTGTGTGGCAAGCATTTGCACGTGTGGCAAAATGAGTTAATCTTTCGTCACTACAGGCACAATCAACAAGGAGATCTATCAGAAAGAGTGTCTGCAGAAGCGTTTGCTACCCTTCATCAAAAGTCACAGAGAAAAACGTTTGTTCTGGCCCGATTTGGCATCATGCCACTATGCTAAAACTGTGATGGAGTGGAACCAAGCAAATCAAGTGAACATTGTACCAAAAACCTCAAACCCGCCAAATTGCCCCGAGCTACGACCAATCGAGGGATATTGGGCTCTGATGAAGTGGAAGCTTTCTGGAAAGAAGCAAGGAATCAAAGACATCAAACACTTCCGGCAAATTTGGACAAAGACGGCTTCTACGATAGCTGAAGAGTCTGTACAAACCCTAATGGACGAAGTTAAGCGCAAAGTTCGAAAATTTTATGCAAATACCGAATAACTATGTTTTGTCTTAACGAATTGTTAAAACACATCCCATGAATCCGAAATAAACAACGTCGACGGATACATAATGCGAAATTTATGTTGTATTCATGTTTTGAAGTGTCCGGATTATTGCGGATACAGACCTTAATGGCAATTTTATTCTTTTTGGTAATTGCTAATATTTAAGCTTCTGAAACTGGTTAAGTTTATTAACAAAGACATAAGCCGAATTCCCCGTCGATTTGTGATGAACAAATTCTTTAATGATAAGTCTCAAATATTTGTACAAACACCGTTCCACGGTAATTCATCGACCTGAGTCATATGACACTATGGATATCCGGGCTTTCTATCAAAATATAAGACTTGGAGTGACTCTTTAGTCTTAACATTGCACGTGAAAGCCAAACAGTTAAAAGGGATAAGAATGAGCAAATGATAAGGGGATAATTTATGCCCGCGCCGATCCACGCCGCCAAGAACTACCGCGGCGGATTCAAAATAGATCGGCGCACAGGTCTAGTTTCAACAACCGCCGTCGCTTGACTAATGCATGAGCGAGCAGCCCTTTCTGAATATGCACATTCTTGCCTGGTTTGCTAGTCCGTTTGCCTAATATTTTATTAAAATATCGTTCCAACCGGGTCCATAAAAAGTCGCACTTAAAACATGTTTATTCAGTTGTTGGCTTTTAAGTCGCATCCAAGGAAAATACAAACATACAAATACCAACTTCAACTGCAACGAAAATTATCGACAACTTTTATTTCCCCGGCGGAGTCACCCGGGCTCAGATGGCAGGTCGTGGAGAATTCGAGTGAGAGAGAAAAAAAAAGCACGTAGATGGGGAATAACGAAAAATAAATATTAAAAAGTGTAAACACACTTTTGCTGCAGTGTTCCTTTATTGGAAGATGCCTCGACGCTGCATATGGAGTGAGTGTCTACAAAAGCGGAAAAGGGGAATTATGCGAACAAACATTCGAAAAATGTCCGTGTCGGTTCGATATTTTTCAACGTTCGTTTGGCTGCATAAATATTTGGGAATATGAGGGCACGGGATGACGGAGAACTCGCCGTTCCAGGAGATTAAGCAGATCGGGAGGTGATTGCATTCTTTATGACAAATTTAATCAATTGAAGGGGTTCCAAGCTGGGAGCTCCTCCTTATTGTGGATCGATTTTCATTTTCCCGCATTAGCCGCCACATCACTCGCTCTTTAAACAAATTACATCCTTCGAACAACCCAACCAACCTTCCCTGTCATTACGATCGATACTTTTCATCCGCTGCAGTTTGACATAATTACCCACTATAAATAACTGTAAAGCGCTGAAAAACAACAGGTGCCAGCCAGCAACGTTTCTTGCAAAACCACCATCACTGCAACGTGCTGCGAACGGATGCATATGGTGTCTCCGTAAAATGACAACCCCCATGCCCGATGCCAACCAACTTTGGATCGGCGGTGGAGGAAATCAAAGAAGGTCACCAGCACCCCAGATGTCGATGTCGATTCTACCGAGACAAAAACGGGAACTGCACAATGACACAGACCCCGAGAGTCAAGCGAGTAATTACAGACGGTGACCACGCTCGATGGATGATTGCTACCTACCTTGTTGCTACTTACGCGCTACTTGAATCGAAGTTCGGTTGGAAAGGGACGGGGATGGGCCAGGTGCTAATGCGGTTGAATCGTGTTTTTGCAATCGCGGTTTGCATTTGGCCCATCATCATCATTCGAGGCCCAGTGGAGCGTTGCTTCTGTTTTATCGTTTCAGATCTCAAGTATGACCAAGTTTGACAAACACTTTTCTCAGTCAGCAACTCACTTGACGTTATGAGTGGTTGCTTCGATGGTTTGAATGATATAAGAATGATAATAAAAAAAGGAATTTTCATGTTCAATGGCCGCAACGATTCGGACTGTGGCTGGGGGCGAAATTTACGGCAAGCCTTCCACCTATGACCAAATTGATGTTAATCTCCCTGTACATTTGAAAGCACATGTTCGGCAAATATTGGTTTCGAATACTCGTTTGTGCAATAACGATTTGATGTATGTTTTTTATTTGCTCGTTTGAATTACATTTGTGTGACCGTTTGGTTACGTTTGGATTCTGATTATTGATTTATCGCTCATCAAATACCCGTATGTTTCCAGGGCCTATTTGGACTAAGGGTCATACAAATTGTAAAGCAAATTGTAGGAGACTGGTGCAGGTATTGACATTTTCAAGTTCCAGTTCATTTGGGTTCGTAATGAGAAATTTTTTTTTTTTTGAGCCGAAAGTAATCAGTGGAAAAAATCGATTCACAGCTCCGAAAGTGGAAACTCGAAGCGAAATGTGACGGCGATCATAATTCACGTTTGAACCAAGAAGATCCGAACGAATCAAGTAATGAATTTCTCCAAAGCTCCAAAGCTGCCCCAAAAGATAGAGACGCACCCAGTTTTCAGTAAAAATCCTACACACGTGTTGGAATGTCAATTTTTATGAGATACTAGCTGAACTCAGGCGAGTTTTGCTACGCATGCAACTAAATGAATGAAAATTTAATAGAACTGGTGCGTTTCCGAATGAATCTGGTTAAAATATTTCCGTTTGCAAATGTGTGTAATTTTTACTAAAAAACCAAGGTGTGTGTTTTTAATTTAATCCTTGGATCGGTAGTTTCCACCGGTTTTTTTATTCAGCGTAGAAGACTTTCAAAGACAAAACATTTATCTTCAATTGAAGCCGTAACCTGTCAGTTTCAACGTAATTTTCTCTCGCAAAACCTAAGATCAACTTCTTATGCATCATGTAGCACTGAGAGTATTCTTAACTAAGAAGGGGTCAAACTTCAATCAGAACATGCTGCTTATCGGAGAAACACACATTTTTAGTTTAGTTGCGTGAATAATTCTCATGTTAAGTTTAAATTTCCGTTTCATTTGTTGGAAAGTCAACCTCTCCCCCCCCCCCCACACCTCCAGAGGGAAGGGGTCTCGAACCACCTAAGGAAAAATCTTGCCTAGGAACCCCCCAAGCCACATTTGGATCCATTTACTTGATTAGTACTCGAGTTTTGCAGAAATTTGTATTTCATTTGTATGGGATTCCACCCCTTCCAGACGGCGAAGAAGCTTCGAACTATCATAAGAACCTTCTCGGGCCTCAACTACACCTACTTATAAATTTTCATAATAGTTGGTTGGCATTCGCGTCTAATTTTCATGAGATCCCACCCCTTCCAGAGAGGAAAGGAGTCTCAAACCTATATAGAAACATTTCTTGCCTCCAAAAACCTCCACATACCAAATCTGGCTCCATTTGCTTGATTAGTTCTCGAGGTATGCAGAAATTAGTGTTTCATTTGTGTGGGACCACTCCTTTCTAGAAAAGGGAGGGTTCTCTAACTACCAGCCCCAAACATATCTCCATACCAAATTTCACGCCAATCGGTTCAGTAGTTTTCGAGTCTATAAGGTTCAGATAGATAGATAGATAGATACTGTTAACATTAGGGCTTGTTCGCGACAAAATCTGGACAGATTAAATTTGGAATGAAACAAATTTGCTGTTAGTTCAATCCAAGATGCATTTTTCATTTATTTACTTGTACATTATTAGTCATCTAAGAACTAATTACAGTTGAATCCTAAAGGGTTTGAGCTGTTTAGTGGAATACCTGTAACTAGAAATTAGAAGAAAAATTAGTATTTTCCATTTAATTCCAACTACCTTTGCTTATCTTCGACAGATACGCGTATTTCGTCTACAATCTGCAGGCTTCTTCAGTGTCTCGTACTAATAACTCGACTTATTAGTACGAGACACTGAAGAAGTCTGCACATTATAGACGAAATACGCGTATCTGTCGAAGATAAGCAAAGGTAGTTGGAATTAGGTGGAAGATACTATTTTTTCTTCTAATTTCTAGTTAATTACAGTTACTTACAGTAAATTTGTTTGAAGATTTTCGATTTGTTTCTATAGTTGTAGCTTTTTGTTTACATTAACATTACATCTTCACGAGAGCCCAATAGGTCGCCACTCCGGGCAGTTAGGTGGATTCGCCTTTTTCGGTACAACATGGACTTCATTCGCTTTATACCATTCCAAAACATATTTGGCGTACTACCTTGTTTATCGTTCCGGTAGTGATGAAGCTTATTTTCTCCCAGCACATAAGTTTTATCGTCCATTATGTATGATGTATGATATTTACTACCACCCATTGTAGCACGGAAACTAAGTCCGACAGCAGTGTGCTCTCCTCGCTGTTAGACTTGATCAAGCTTTAACAACCACTGATTATCCTAATCATGCCATTGTATGAAGGGCCAAAAAGGGGTTGGATGGGTCGATAGGCAACATCACTTATACGTATCCACAGGGATATAAAGAATCTCCTTCCAACAACAAGATTGGACAATTGGTCAAAAGAGCAAGCAATCTAACATGAGGATGCCCCAATGGACGGGGAGAAGAGCCCGCCCTCTATTCACAAACTGTTAGCAATGGTGAGTTGGCATTCCCACTCTCCCCATCCAGAGTGCTTCAATCGGGTGCCCTGATGGTCCCTCCCATTCCCATGAAATATTTATATAATAGTGTATATATTTATGTAAATGAAAAATACTGCAATCACTCGGTATCTATTATTGATGATCTCCCTTCGGTGGATCCTGAAATGTAAGAAATGTTGTAAAGTGTTAATGTGTAGAGTTCTATGGTGTCGCGCCTAAGCACGTTTTCGTTCGTATTCGGCGATAGCAGCAATTTCCCAGAATCTTGATTTGAGGTATCCTAAAAGAGTTTGTTAAATTTTACAAAAATTGTATTTATACATTTTAATTTACTGTTGCCATGGTCACTATTAACTGCTTGATGTTGATTTTCCAAGTATGAGTTCATGACATATGGATAAACATAATCAGCAGAATTTGAGAGCATTCAATAATTCTATTTACATCCAATGATCTAAATTAATAGAAAAACACCTCAAGAAAATATCGGTACTATCTGGAATCAACTTCCTGTAACATTGAAGTAGATAAAATTTAATTATAATTATTTATTGTTTTAATAATTTATTAATTTTTAATAATTATAATTAAAGAGGAAAGGCTTGTAAGATGGAACAGTGAATACACTCATTCGATTTAGCTCTTCCAGGTTTCAATATTCGAAAGTGTTGGAATAATCAAAATAGCAATTATTTCTAGTGCATAATAAGTGAAATTTCAATGATATTAAAAAGGTTAACATTTGTGTTGCTGCAAGCATTTTGGTGTATTATGATCCAAAGGCATTTCCAAACAAATCGTAAAGAGAAACAATTTTTTGAGGTTTTGTGTTTATGGCGTCATGTTTGTAAGATGGAGCACTGTTGAGCTTGTAAGATGGAACACATTTTTTTTCGTTTTAAAACATTGATTGTTGATCGTGTTTCATCTTACAAGCCTTTCCTATATACAGTGGTGATATGATGAACATAACACGATGTTGTAATGAGATACTTAATATGATATAAACTCTGAAATGTCGAAAATTTATAAAGTGATGTATTGAAAGAAAGTTTATCGCCGGGCAGCCTAGCAGAATAGCAAAGAAAATTCAAGCAAACAGTTAGCCGAAATATATTTCATATAATTATCATTAGAAAAAAAAGAATGAAATTTGAACTCTCCGATAACTCTTGATTCCTACTAGGCCCATAAATAATTATTTGTATCTGTGCAATAGAAAATGAAGGGTCATAAACAATTTTAGTTTTTGAATCATTAGATTTGTTTGGATAAAGAATACATTAAAGTAGAATCTGTCGTATGATGCCTTCTAAAAACAAACGTTAAAAATCAGCCTATCTCAACATAACGTGGGTTAGGTTGACTAAAACTGCATAAATGTGAAGCATAACAAACATTGCGAAGCGACTTAGGTATAGTTGACGCGAAACAGCGTTTCTTACTCAACCATTAGATGCCAGAACAGACAATGTTTAAGCCGCACCTCCTTGGTGGACAGACACTCGGCACGCACCTCCTCAATCTAGCTGAAGTCAGAAGGACAACAGTGCCCAGGCTGCACTTCCAGCTAAGTACGCAACCCTTAGCTGACGGTATGTGTCATCTATAGACCTGTGGAAGCATGAGGTAGGAACTTGTGAGACCAGAGCTATGTTGCGGGGACGCACGCTCCTTTGCGACTCGCCATTTTGCAGCCCAGTTTTATCGTCCATTATCACACAGGAAAATTTCGTCAAATATTCGCGATACAACTTGCGAGCCCGGGTTTTATCCGTCACTATGCACGAAAGTTTGGGACACAGGTCTGGTCGCTTCTGCAATATTGGCTTCACCTTTGCGTCCTTCTGGTGGTGCCTGAGATCCGTTTTTTCTTCGCTCTCAGACTTCCTAACTGTTGTTAAACGTGTATCAAAAAATTGCAGGAAAACCAAAGTTTTCTTACTGACAGATCCGGATTCTCATTGCGAACACACACAATTGCTTTTTAAACTTGCTCTTCTTTCGACGCCATCATTTTCAATCTAAACGCTTGTAGTATCACCCAAAAATTGTTTATACGTATTTATTCCTTTATTGTCGAGATTTTTAGCCCTGGGCTGGCTCATCTCTCAACCGTAGTCACCTTTAAAGTACCTTTTGGGTATTTTCGCAAGTCGCGGTATTGTCCTGGGGTGAGATTCGAACTCGTGACTTTAGCGTGAGAGGTATGGATGTTAACCACTACGACGCTCCCTTGTCGCGAATAATTCTTAGAGTAGCACACCAGGTATGTTTTGTCAATAAATTACACGCAAGATCTGACCAGAAGACAACAGGATCCTCGAAGGGTAGCGAAATTTTACCACAGCCACAAATAGTTTGGCAGATCATAGCTTTCGTACCAAACTTTTTGACTTGAATGGATGTCTCTGACTAGTTCAATACTTCCCCTTCACGCACCGTATAATATTGTGGCCCCGGCCAAAATTTGTAGTCGAATTTCACGTATCGTTCAACTCTTGCACTCTGGGCCTGATCAATGCTGCTAGTTTCGGCCTCCATTTCGGCTGTTTCCGATTTTTATAGGTTCGAAGACTCATACGTTCTTTAGAACGATGAACATTGGACTTCGAAGTACCATTTTTAAGTGACTCCTCGCTTTAAAACCTTCTTCTTGTGCTCGAATACCTTCATTATACGTTTATCCAAACGAAGCTTAGCGGGACCTTTTTATTTGACACGATCTCGATCTATCCTCAAACGTGTTGTCCTCACTGAACTTCCTGATTGCTGTTTGCACGGATTTTTCACTTACTCCTTCTATTTTGACAAAGGGCTAAGTCTTTGTTTTCTATACTGGGGTACAATTTAAAAAAAATAGCTCTACAACCGTCACGAAAAGTGATCAGGTTTTGAGCGTTAATATCTCAGCCATTTATAAAAGTATTTTCATAAATGTTGCACAAATCGATCGGCAGTTTTTTCACGCATTAACTGCAATAGAGAACAGTGTTGATTTCGGGCCACATACAAATGGAAAATTCATAAATGTTAAGCCTTGTCTTAAAAGCTATATTAACATCTTCAGGCCTAAGGGATCTCAAATGACTACTAAAGAAAAATGGCTGTATAAAACCACAGACTAAATAAAAGTGTACTCTGTCCTCAGCAAATTTGTTCTACATCAATTTTTCCATCTTAGAAAAAACAAACATATCAGTTAAAGGCCTAATTGGTGATCTTAAGGGTGTTCCGATCAAAACTGGTCAAACAGTAATGTATGTGAGTCGATTCAATTAATAAGTCAAATTCTATTTCTTTTTCAAGTTCAGTTAATACAGAATACAGGAGAAATATTCAGCTAAGCTTCCTTTTTTACCGAATGCGATTTGCCGGGTCTTTCGTTAAACACATGCCATAAGATTTTGTACAGTCTCCTCGTCCACTTTATTAACCGCAGAACTGCAGTTTGCCTTGAACTGTTTTTTGCTCACAGCAGTTTTTTGAGTCTTCTTAAGGTTCCGCTTGACGATGGCCCAATATTGTTCAATTTATTGGAGCTCAAGCGTATGGGGAGGGTTCTTGGGTCCTTGGGCACCATTTGAACGTGGTTGGCAGCATACCACTCCGTGGCCTTTTTTTCCGTAATGGCAAGAGGCCAAATTCGTCCAAAATAGAACGGAACAATTGTGTCGCTTCAGGAAAGGCAGTAGACGTTTGTTCAGGCATTCGCTCAGATAAACGTTGCTCTTCAAGCCACTGATACCGATGGCCTGCCACACCAGAAATATCTTTGCAAACTTTGACAGTTTAATATTTATAGAAAGCTGATTAAAATCTGCCTTAACGTAAGTTTCATCGTCATGTACCACGCAATCAAACTTCGTCAGCATCATCGTGTACCACTTTCACGATCGTGCTTTGGCCGACGTGTTTTGTTTATCGTTGCGATTTGGAGTCACCACTTTCTTGTAAGTTGACAGTCCAGCTAATTGTTTAGCTCTATCCACGGTTGAAAGTGCCACTCACAGCTTCTGCGACATCTCGGACGGAGAGGTTGGGGTTCCGCTCGAAACAGCGGGCAACTCTTTTTGTCGTCGCTGTGGCCTCCGGCTTTCAATTTCCATTCCACCGATCCAGCTTTCCTGGCTGTCGACAAACGTAAACCGAACCATTGTAATACGTTGATAACAGTTGATTTTGCCATATTCAACAATTTCTCCAACTTGGCGTGAGAGTAGTTTGGATTTGCACGTCCAAAATTTTGATGCGTTGCTTCTCTTTCCTCGACGATATTTTGATAACTGAAACGCTAATCTCAAAATCAAAATAAAGGCATGATGCTATACGCACACATTTTCAAAATGAGGGGTGTTCTATTTTTTTAATGCACGATGAAAGGAAATGCGTAAAGTTTAAGTCGACCAAATTTTGATCGAAACACCCTTTACTATCACATTGTTCAATAGCTGCGTCACAATCAGTCGGGTTCCATTACACAGTTTCGGCGCATGAAGATTGTGAAGCACAATAACGACAAATCCAAGTTTAAGACGCAAATGATACGGCGGATAATTCACGGCGCCGTCTTCATTTTCAACACGATCGATCGATTTGTATGAGCGCAAATCTCTCGGAACTTGATTTTGAATCGTCCAGTTTAAGGTGAGGAAGTCCTTGTTCCATATGATTCATAGGTTGGGTCCTTATAGTATTTGAGGTTTGGGCTCACCCGTATGCCCTATCCGAATTGACAGAACTATCGTGAAGAACGCCAGAATCTGAACAGCATTTGCGTACAATATTTCGACGTTGTTCCACTAAAAGTCCACGCATTTTGGCTAGAATGATTAACCTTTATGCGTTCGACAGTGTACCCGCGTACCTGTTCAGGTCTTACACAACGAAGGCTCATAACTTATTTTAGAACAGGTAGCTGAAATTCAGTGACATCTTAGTAATGGGGTACAACTAGAAAATGAGAATGATTTTACTCTCTCATACCAAACCACCAACGTGCACAGAGAAAAGAGAGATTATGTGTTTCAATGCCCTCTGTCTCCCCAACATAATCGCCTGTTTTGTTTTGTTTCAACTTGTTCAGTTGAGTTAAAAATGCCGTCGAAGCAATTAGCACTAAGCGAGAGTAGTTTACAGTTCTATAAAGTGAACATAAATCACGGGAAAACAGGTTACTGTGAACCATTTTAAAACCGAGAATGTTCCCGATTCAGGAACAGATCGAAGGAGTGGTAGTGGGAGATCGGCCAAAATAATGGACAAGAAAGGACCCACCCATCTCAGCAGCAACACCATTATGCCTGAGTACGATAAAAGAGAAGCAGCGATTGGCTGGTCTTCACGAAATTGGAGTGGTCATAGTAGCTTAGCACTGGATTTATTTCTGGCTTGAGAGGTAGCACGGTAGCATTTTAATCTTTACTACCACATGCTTTTCGTATTTGTACAGGTTCAGTCACAATTCATCCTGAATTTAATACACATGGATCCTGAATTTAATACACTACTGAAAAATATAGATTCATTGAATTTCACGTTATAACTTTTAACGGTATATTTGAATTTTCCTAAAATAAGCAAACTTAACTTCAACGAAATTAACTGAACGCCAGGTTGGAGTGTTAGTCGTAGATCGAGATAAAAAGAGGTGTGCTATTGCCGCAGTGTGAGCTTGTGTAGCTTATAGCTGGAGCAACAATGGAAAAGGGCTCAAATGCAATATGTAAACAAAGATTTTTTTCATTAGAGCATGAAGAATTTCTATTTCATTGCATTTAATTCGAAGCATTTCTTATAAAAACTTTAAAATCATAAAAAAAACACCTAAATTAGGCACGAACAATATTTTGAAAATTAAATTAACCTGGGCCTATTGCGGAAATAAGGATTGAGTCATCTATGACCCATATTTGTAAAAATAATGCATTAAGCTCTTCATGTTTTGAGTGCTAGAACTGAAATGAAACTGCCAAATTTCAATTACATTACATTCTGAAATGCGTTAAAAAAACGGACTTTTTGATGTATAAGTTTTTCCATACCAGAAAATCATAAAAGCTTCGATTTATATGTTGTTGTTTTCAGAGGCCGTGGAAATGATTTTCCACGGAAACAGCGATAATAGTGTATGCGCTACGCCAACCGTGGCTTGCTCTGAGGAAGTTCTAGCGCAGCTGAAACATCCAGACTCAAGGTTCGGTCAGTCATCGCTACCCATTCTTATGTGAAGAAAACTCCAAACGATACGCTATCAGTTTCTTTCAGGAACATCTTCTCATCGACGGCAATGTTGACCCCAATGCAGTGTCAACCAGCGTTTGCATCGAACCTGTCGACTGTGGATGTAGACGAATCGGTATTAGATTTATCTCTTAAGTCGGGCAGCAAGGAATCCGAGGGTCCGCTAAACCTAATAATGGTTAAAGGCTCTTCCCACAATGCAAAAAAAAGCTATGCCATGTGCCACTGAACCTAGGGTTGGTAAACGTTCAAGTACCGACGAAAAAGCATAATTGATTCCCGAAAAATGACCAAATCCACAGTATGCACCGCCTCGTTTGATCTAAAAATATGTTTGCCAACTCTTCACTACAGTCGTCAGAGTACTCCTTAAATCTGACTGAAAATACTGGGCACTGTAACCTATGGGACGAATCAAAAACTAGATGTGGATCACACGAAGTTGGATCATGTCATTTGTCATATCTCAGATCACTCATTATACGATATGGTGGATTGACAACGATAAACTTGTATTCAGATTTATGCAGTGGCCAAAACCACAATTATAGTGGTTTGTATGTAAGAGTGTAGACGCTTTGTCGAAGAATGCTCGAAGAATAATCTAGACGTGAACAATTAAGACGTGGGTTTCGGGGCATTCTCACATGGAAGTAGGTTTCATTCATGCTTCTTTTGAGAGAGCCAAGAAAAGAACGACGATTAAATGGAACAGTCACAGTTCTTGGCTCTAAAAAAAATGGACAAAAGATTCAAACGACCAAAGCTTGATGATGAAGGCGTATGGGTACGTTTTAAAGAAATTATGATCTCTGAATATCGCAGCAAAAAAGTCGGCATTCACAATTCTTAAGGATACCCAATCTCCTCTGCCAGATTTGTATCCCATTGAAACTATTCCAATGCCTTTAAGTCATGAAAAACTCAATGATCTAAATAAACTTATGCCATTTCGACAAAAGGTATTATGAGACGCTGTTGAGAAGTTTGGCAGCTCCAAAACGTGGAAGGAAAAACTAAATAAAAATCGGTAATTACAAATTAAACTCAATTTATTTACATAAATTTCAAGAGTGACATTCGGAAACCACGATCACACTTTGTGAGTGGCCCCAATAGCATCCTTACTGTTGGTTTAAATCGGTCCAAATCGGATATCGGTACTAATTTTCAATATTTCACTTGACAGCTTATCGCTAAAAAAACGAACCCTGCTGCCAACCAATCCTGTTTTCCAAAATCCCAGTGATTTCTCGTGGAAGTGCAGTGGACTCTGCGGCTTCCAATAAAGCGAGTATCACGTCAACATATTCCTACCTTTTCCTTACTTGACCTGCATTCGGGCGGGGCCGGCGCCGGTATTGCCTTAGTTTGGGATCACCAGTTTTTACACATTGAAGATGTATGTTAGTCCCAAGCATTATCGGTTGGTTCTCTGTGAAATAACAGCTGATCTAGCAACAACGGAGTAGCAATCTCAGGCGGTCAATCATGCTCATGCATAAATTTCAAGAAAGACATTCGGAATCTAGGTATCTAAAACGTTGTCAACCGTTGAAAATTCCGAAAAAAAATTGTTGTCGTCGAACGCCGAAGTGCTAGAGGTTTACCATGTTTACCACCTATAGAGCAACATATGTTGTACACATTCAACTATAATAAGATCATTACTTAGGTAATGATTATTTAGAAATTTCTTTATTGGGCCGAACAGCAATTTCTTTTCCTTATTAGGCACATTTAAAGTGACCCAACGAAAAAAAAGGCTTCATACGAATCAAATAAGGGCCTAATGTACATTCAAATTAGTTCTATTGAATTTAATCACTTACATCTTCTGAGGTGGTTCTTTTCTAAATATCTTATTTGTCTTAAACTAGGATTAACGCAACGTTTACTTTTTGCTTTTAGGCCCTTTTCTATTGTTGTTCCAGATGAGACAGAAACCAAAGGGCTTTTCATAAAACTTTGCGTTTTCTCTTTCCTCCGGCTTTCGATGTTCGATGATCGAGAGCAATGAAGTGTATATGGGTGGTGAAGAACAAGGTGTTGTCGGTTTTAGTAGCCAAAAATGTGAAAACAATCCATGATTTCGAGCAGTATGATGTATGATGTATGATATGTACTACCACCCATTGTAGCACGGAAACTAAGTCCGACAGCAGTGAGCTCTCCTCGCTGTAAGACTTGATCAAGCTTTAATAACCACTGATTATCCTAATCATGCCATTGTATGAAGGGCCAAAGAGGGGTTGGGTGGATCGATAGGCAACATCACTTATACGTATCCACAGGGATATAAAGAATCTCCTTCCAACAACAAGATTGAACAATTGGTCAAAAGAGCAAGCCATCTAACATGAGGATGCCCCAATGGGCGGGGAGAAGGGCCCACCCACTATTCACAAACTGTTAGCATTGAGGAGTTGGCATTCCCACTCTCCCCATCCAGAGTGCTTCAATCGGGTGCCCTGATGGTCCCTCCCATTCCCATGAAATATTTATATACTAGTGTATGTATTTATGTAAATGAAAAATACTGCAATCACTCGGTATCTATTATTTATGATCTCTTTCGCTGGATTCTGGATATAAGAAATGTTATAAAGTGTTATGTGTTAAGTGTGTTTTCGCGCTTAAGCACGTTTTCGTTCGTTTTCAGCGATAACAGCAATTTCCCAAAATTTTAATTTGAGGTATCCTAAAAAAGTTTGTTAAATTTTACTAAAATTACATTTATACATTTTAATTTACTGTTGCCATGTTCACTATTTGCTGCTTAGAGTTGATTTTTATTACAGCAATACGCTTTTATTTTTGCTGGCCTAATAATTATTGATCCTGTGTAAGGAAAACAAAGAAGATTTTATTGACAGGGAGTTAAAGACACATGGACGTAAAAAAATCAAGAAGCAATTTTTAAATCATCTATTAAGTAAAATCAATACAACAATATCATCAAATATAATGATATTGTGAGTTATGATACGGTACTGACAAAAATTGAAGAAAATTTAGACAATGTATGACATGAAAAAAAAAGGATTTTAAATTTTAAATTATTTTATAATACCTGATGACCTGGTAGACCTGAAAGATATGATAATGAAAATTATGCTATGTTTTACCGGTCGCACCCTCATACTTCGCTATTGTCGGATTGACAACATTGCCCAGGCTACGCCAACCAGCGCACTGTGGGACGAAACGCCAAAAACATGAACTTTTTACAATAACTCGTAAAAACGTGTTCTTAACATTTTGGTGTCTTCAGATGAAAATTTTCAAAAAATATAACGCATTTAAAGGTGACAAATCTTAGTTCGCAGCTTCACCACAGGCGCCGCTGCAAACTTGATTTTTTTTAAATGATGAGATAGAGAGTCAGTGTCTTCGGCAAAGTTGTAGATAATTTTAATACAAACAACATTGCTCAAGACACTAACCTTCTATCTGGTCACTGTGCCGAGGTACGCGTTTTTTAAAATGGCGGGCCTTGGAAACTAGTTTTTTGTGATTATTTAATAAATGTGCGGTTTTAGGTAAAAATAATGTTCTACAAAGTTGTACAAATATTCAAAATATAAATTTTCTCTATACTCACCTTACGTCTAGAACCTTTATGGGAGAAGTTATAGTAGTTTTATTGTGAAAAATATACGTTTTTCATAGCCCTTTAGCTGGCGGGGATGCAAGTGGATGCACATGAAACCTCATAGGGTTCAAAATATAGGATGTATTTTAGCATATTATGTTGGTTTCATGTGTATCCATGATTATCCCCAAGAGTGAACCTGTGGTCTATGAAGTAGCGAATATACCATTAAAACTATCATAAATGCTAATATTCCCAATTGAGAACCCTATTATCGTGTAAAAACTTGTATGTTTTGTATATTTTTATAATTTTATGCATAACTGTTGCTATTGAGTTGTGCACATACCAGGGCCCACGCGCTCTTATGACAATACTCTTAAAAATTCAATATATTTCACACACACACATATATTTTAAGGAAATCCTTTCACCCCTCACTTCATCCTCTCTAACTTCTATCCATACACTTGCACTCACACATACACACACACACATACGCACCTGTCAAATGTTTTCATTACCTGTTATGTCAGCCATTTTCTGTACTTGAAACGCACTTTTATCAACACACGGTTTGCACGGTTTGCTCTTTTTTACCTCATGATCCGCGATCCACAATCCACAGAGAAGTAAACTTTCTCGGCTGTAGAATAAAAAACATTTGACAGGTGCGGTATGTGTGTGTGTTTGTGTGAGTGCAAGTGCATGGATAGAAGTAAGAGAGGATGAAGTGAGGGGTTGAAAGGATTTCCTTAAAATATATGTGTGTGTGTGAAATATATTGAATTTTTAAGAGTATTGTCATAAGAGCGCGTGGGTCTCTGGTATGTGCACAACTCAATAGCAACAGTTATGCATAAAATTATAAAAATATACAAAACATACAAGTTTTTACACGATAATAGGGTTCTCAATTGGGAATATTAGCATTTATGATAGTTTTAATGGTATATTCGCTACTTCATAGACCACAGGTTCACTCTTGGGGATAATCATGGATACACATGAAAGCAACATAATATGCTAAAATACATCCTATATTTTGAACCCTATGAGGTTTCATGTGCATCCACTTGCATCCCCGCCAGCTAAAGGGCTATGAAAAACGTATATTTTTCACAATAAAACTACTATAACTTCTCCCATAAAGGTTTTAGACGTAAGGTGAGTATAGAGAAAATTTATATTTTGAATATTTGTACAACTTTGTAGAACATTATTTTGACCTAAAACCGCACATTTATTAAATAATCACAAAAACTAGTTTCCAAGGCCCGCCATTTAAAAAACGCGTACCTCGGCACAGTGACCAGATAGAAGGTTAGTGTCTTCAGCAATGTTGTTTGTATTAAAATTATCTACAACTTTGCCGAAGACTTTGACTCTCTATCTCATCATTTAAAAAAATCAAGTTTGCAGCGGCGCCTGTGGTGAAGCTGCGAACTAAGATTTGTCACCTTTAAATGCGTTATATTTTTTGAAAATTTTCATCTGAAGACACCGAAATGTTAAGAACACGTTTTTACGAGTTATTGTAAAAGTTCATGTTTTTGGCGTTTCGTCCCACAGTGCAGCGCCTGCATGCTTCAGCTGGCGGCTTTTTGCGATCACTATGACCTGGAGGAGGCGGTGAGGTAGACTCAGTGAGTGACCGAGGGTCGGTCGCAATCCACTCCTTCGAAGTTGTCAGCTCAACCATTTTGAAGCCCATGAAAACAATCCACGATTTCGAGCAGGTGACGATCAAACCCAAAAACAAGCGATTTTGTCAACAAAGCAAGTTTAGATTTTGCGGCCATACTATGTAAATGCAATATAAGTCACTTCCTTTATCCACACACACATGTTAGGAGACCCGTGTAGCGCTGTCAACAGAACCATCTGGTGATAAAAAAGGTAAGCCAAATATATTTTACCCTGCAATATGGTAATTCATTCTACCGTGTATCCATGGTCCTCTTTTTATGAGTGTTGTTTGCTGACACAGAGATAAGTTTGATAGTCAATTTTACCATTATTGGGGATTAGTTTGACTAGGGTAAAAAAATGATTTTCAACCAACTATAATCATGGTCAAAATTACCATTCAAAATAGTTCATCCAATTTTCACTTTAATGTCAAAATTGTTCCTGAAACCATGACCATAGTAAATAATGTGATGATGAAAAAATGTCTCCGGCCGTTTCTATGGTAAATATGACCATAATTTAACTGTCGGTACAACCATATAGTTTTTCTCAGTACACTTTTGAGAATAATGCAGACGCTTCAAAATGTGCTTTTTATGCCTTGTTTAGATTACGGAGTTGTAACGATACCAGACTATCTTGATGACGTTTTTCACAGTGATAGTTTTTTAAAACCCTTGTATTATATAACAACTAATACAATGGAAGTGACCAACAGCAGATTGACAAGTTTGATTTAAATTCGGTTCCTTTTCCGATGTTGTTATGTTAGGGCCAAGGAATCAATTTGTCTTCAAAATCGTGAAAAACTAGCAACAAAAGAGCAGGTCAATATGTGTTTGTCCCAACCATTCGCCAACAATAAAATGTTGCGAACGTATTACTAAGAGCAAGAAGAGCAAGAAGAGCAAGAGAGACGACGAGAAAAACTTTAGTGATCGTCAGTCGGTGCGAATCAAAACAAACCCAAAAAAGGAGAGAGTTCCTCTCCCATGTGCGCATCAGTAAACAGAGTGCACACAATAGATCGCTAAGAATAAACTATACAAGCCACAGTGGTACACTGAGCGTCTTTCCGTGAGTCAATTTTTGCCTGTTGAAGTGGCGGACTTGTTCCGTCAGCTACAACCTACCCACCGCAGTGGGACGTTAGGTCAAAGATTGACGTCCATGGTTCGAGTACTCCTTGATCATGCTCGCTACTTCTCACACGTAACTACCTAGACATAACAATTAATGTAAGAGCAAAGAAGTTTTCTTTTTCAGTGCGTCAATCTGAGGGATCATTATATCCATGTTACAAAATTCCATTCAATCGGATCATTGCATCTAATACAAGGTATAATAATTGCAAGCCGTAAATGTCGCTTTCTTTCCAACAGACGATGTATTTCGAATCCTGCTTAAGTTACAGCAAACCATAGTTGCTTTTGTCATGGCAACAAGTCGAAGTTGCGGCGAGTTGTTCGGAAATCGTTTCCTTAGTTAGGGCCTTAGTTTAACAATTTGTGATTCGTTTCTATTTGTCTGCTGAGTACGTTTGGAATGGTAGGTAAAACGAAAGCTGAATAGCTTAGTTTGAGCGTGTGCATTTTGTAGTTGCCGCGCTTCTCACTTATGGCGCCACAAGCGCAAGAAAAGGGTCGCTTGAAAAAAAAAAAGTGAAGTGACTTATATTGTTAATAATGTGTATTTGTTTTTTTCTGCATTCCTTTAGTGCACAAAAAGGCAGTTTTCAGCCCAAACCGTTTAAAACCCATACCAATTACCGAAAATAAACAATCCACCTTGTGAGCTGCTGCTGCTGTGAATTGTTGTTTTTGGAGATCTACGTCACGCATGTTTACAAAAAAAAAAACAGGCTGTGCTTCATCTCACGAACACAACGACAGTATTTTACATTACACTAATACAACTTAACCACTTCTGCTCCACCTTCATTGGATCGAGGGATCTCTTAAATTTTAGTGAAAACGACTCACAAGCAGATAGCGCCTGATGATCGGATGTTCCGTCATATACACTGGAGAAACAAAGTACCTAAAATTGAGTATTTTTAAACTCAAAATTGAGTACTGTTGTTGAACTGGAGAGTTGGGTAAATTTGATTCTGCACATTAGGTAAAGATTACTCAATGGGAAAGTACTTCATTGACAACTCACGTTTGAGTAAAAATGGAAGTCGTTTGCATACTTTTATTATTTGACGTATATCAGATTTAAATATCGTATAACATGAAATATGTAACGGTATTAAACTAGCGGAAATTAAGAAATAAACAAAATCAATAAAATTATCAGAAAAATTTATGTTTTTATTCTATCATCAAGAGCAGGGCACTTTATTTTAAATGATGTATAACATTTGCTAACTAAAACTGGAAAGTGCTAATTTTTTGTTTTTTACAAGTTCTATTGCATTAGGTTAAATTTACCCACCATAAGCTTTGGATACAGTAATTCAAATTTGAGTACTATGGCATATACTCAAATTTGGCTTCCCGTACGGAATTCCAGAGTTGGGTGAAAGGAACCTAATTTTGGGTACTTACGAACAGAGGGTGATCGAGTTTTCA